>CM035806.1:125261792-125354292 GCA_020466095.1 Chlorops oryzae | reverse complement strand
TTGGCTTAGTGAATTTGAAATATTTAAGGCATGCCGATTAAGGTGTTTCAAAACGCAATGACGAAATTGGGATGGATAGGCAAATTAGTGTGAGGGATAGAAAACGGAGGTTCGATGAGGAAAAGCATGAGAAATTGTAAATTAAGAGTCGAAAGTGAGGAGTTAAGGAGGGAGAAAGAATCAGAAGAAGAGGAAGAGGAAATGGACATGGACATGGTAAGGGCACAAATTGCAAAGAGAGTTGGACAATGAGATCGCAAAAGAGAGGCAAACAAAGTATAGAAGAATGTTATGCGACAGTGAAATTAAAAAAATAAAGAAAACAATAAGATAGCGAGATGAGGAGTTAAAGGAAAGCTTATTGTTCTAAAGCCAAGAAAGAGAGAAAAGCGGTCAAGGAAAAAGGGAAAATTATAAAAAAGCAGAAGTTAAAAATAATGATTAAAGAGAGAAATAGTGTGTATGTGTGGGTGTGTGTGTGTGTGTGTGTGTGTGTAAGAGAGAGAGGGACAGAGTGCGAAAGTTTTAGAGATAACATGAATAAAGTTAAAAGAGGGTGAGCAAGTAAGAAGAGAGAGAGAGAGAGAGAGAGAGAGAGAGAGAGAGAGAGAGAGAGAGAGAGAAGAGAGAGAGAGAGAGAGAGAGAGAGAGAGAGAGAGAGAGAGAGAGAGAGAGAGCAAGTTAAAAGAGAGAGAGAGCAAGTTAAAAGAGAGAGAGAGAGCAAGTTAAAAGAGAGAGAGAGCAAGTTAAAAGAGAGAGAGAGAGAGAGAGAGCAAGTTAAAAGAGAGAGAGAGAGAGAGAGAGAGAGCAAGTTAAAAGAGAGATAGAGAGTACGAGAAAAATGTTAAAAGACAAATAGAGAAAGACGGAAAGGGAAATTTAAAGGGGAGGAAATAAATAGCCCGATTTGGAATATTCCCGCGGAATTTACTTTTCTCGAGACTTTTATTCTTTTTTAAATATTTTGGGGAAGAAATTTGATGGAAAATGGGTATTTGACCCATACCCATAATTTTCCTTACCCTATCTATTTGAAAAAGGAGAAGTTTAGTCTCAAGAAAAGTAAATTCCCCGGCAATATTAATACCATGTTTCCACATTGAATTAACATAGTGAATTAACCATATGGATTAGAGTCCGTAAAGCATCTGCATCAAATCTTATCAACATTTTTATTTGTTTTTAGTCTCCTGAGCCAATACTTTCAATAATAATCCTAATTATACGCTTCTAAATGTCCGAAATAACTCTAATTCATTTAGTTAATTTTTTATTTTTTTTTTTTTTGAAAGAATATTGTTCTGCAATATTCCTAGACATGGCTCAAGCTTTCGATAAAGTGTGGCATGGGGGTCTTATTGCTAAAATAAAGTCTCTTCTCCCTCAAAATTTTCACGAAATTCTCATATCATACCTCCAAAATAGATTCTTTAGAGTAAGAGTTAATGAATTTATAACGGATAAATTTGAAATTAAAGCAGGAGTCCCGCAAGGCAGTGTATTAGGCCCCTCTCTTTACCTGCTTCTAACAGCCGACATCCCCACTAGTGACAATATTGTAATGTCAACTTTTGCCGACGACACAGCATTATTGAGCTGCCACCGCGATCCCATGGAAGCATCAAGAATCCTACAAGAGCATATGCAATTGATTGAAAATTGGCTCTCTACCTGGCAAATTAATGTAAACGAAGGTAAATGTAAACACATAACATTTACGCTTAGAAGAGGTATAAGCCCTACTATTATCCTTAAAGGAGTCTCCATCCCCCAAGTAGATAGTGTAATCTTTTTAGGAGTCCACTTAGATAAACGATTAACTTGGCGAAGGCACATCGAAGCAAAGAGGACCAACCTGAAACTTAAAGCATCAAAAATTTACTGGCTAATCAACTATCGCTCCCCTCTTAATATGGAGTATAAAGTTCTATTATATAAAAGTCTATTAAAGCCAATCTGGTCTTATGGCATTCAGTTGTGGGGAAATGCCTGCGCATCCTCTATAGAAATAATCCAAAGCGCTCAATCGAAAATTCTTAGAATCATTACAGGTGCTCCATGGTACATCCGTAATGAAAGCATTCACCGCGATCTGCAAGTCCCACTTGTTAAGGACGAAATCGTTCGCCTAAAATCATCCTACAATGAGAAACTACACAGAGAAAACGATACCACATAAAATGGAAGAATAACAATAAGATTTCTCTATGGTTTTTATCCAAGAAGATTGTCTTATTGAAACCATAGAGAAAAACTTATTGTTTATTTTAACGAAAAATTGAACGAAAAGTCAAGAAGATAACTTATCATTTTGATATGAATTCTTGTAAAAAACCAGGTCGGCGGGTTCGATCCCTGCTCCAGCGAGCGTCGTTTTTTTTTTTTTTTGTTTTTTTTTTTGGAAAAGTAGATAATTTTACATTTACATTATTTGAAAAACTGAGAAATAAAAGATTTTACCAAAGTTTTTATGCTTAAAAAAATAAAAAAAAAAGATTCTATAGGAATTTCTTGAAAGAGCTTATGCGTGACGTTTCGGAAGGCCCGACGAAATCAACTTGTTTTTATTGGTTCGTGTCCAACTTACTTTCTGCTCTCCGTATTTTTCCCCTCGAAATTTACTTGCATGTTTTATCCTACCATTTTTACACAACTTCTTTGGCCTGCGGCGGGGTTCGAACTCGGACCTTCCAGATTACAAGTCTAGCACACTTCAACTACGCCATCGCGAGATATGATTTCAGCTTGCTAGATTGATTATATCAATGTAAGTGCAAAAAAAACTGGTCTGTCTTTTTAAACTATGGAATGAATACGGAATTCATATACTTTTATAAATCAATAAGTCTTGCTTTTTATATTAAAAAGGCTTCTTCTTAAAGCGATAAGGATAACTTATCAAAAGGTCACTTTTATAAGAATGTCACATAGTTTGATTGATATGCTCACCTTATTATTTGACTATATCAAGAAGTTTTTCATATTCTTCAACAGAAATAATGAGATATTCACATTAAATATATGAGGATATCTATTAAAATGTTTCAATAAGATTTTCTCTATGCATTCAAAGAGTTTTCTCTATGGAAAAAGCACATCGTTCATATAGTTTAAGAAGATTTCTCTATAAAATCGCTCAATAAGGGGATCTTATTGATTTTATGTGGTCATATTTTTCTGTGTGTAAGGAATCACTCGAATCAGCTGGCAAGAGGCCTTAACAATACAACACGTCGAACACGGTTAAGAAGAAAGGACCTTCCGTCCGCTTCTAGTGTTTTGGAAACTTGGAAACACCGATACTCTGTTATCTGCACCCCGCTCGTGCATGTCAGATGTCTGGCCAATTAACCCATTATCTGCCGGTACCAAAAATACGATGAATTTAGGCTTGAGTTTGGTTTTGCAAGCTTCTAGTGGTGTAATTAAGAGTATTTAGCGTTTTTGAAAAAATACAAATTTTTTATTGGGAGATATGGGGTGGTCGATACATCAAACAAAGGCAGAATCACTTTACACTGCGCGCCACTTGAAAAGCACATATAACACATTTTGGTTTATATATATCTCTCAATCCATATGAGTGAGAGCGTTAAATTTTTTTTTTTGTATTGAAGGCGGCACATCAATCCCTTATTTAATCCCGCTTAAATGGCTGAAATATGTGGAGTGGTGCATTTTTTATTAATTTTTGAACGAATCAACTCCAAAAAAGGATCATAAAACTTGCACCACTTGCATAGAACACCTTTAAAAAAAAGCGAGTTTTCAAAATTTTCTTGTCTGACCTTTATTTATACATAAATAAAACGTAGTAAGAATATTTTCCATAAAAAATAACATCTTTTAATAATCGTTGGAACCCGCTTTGTTGGTTATAACTTCAAGCACCCTGTTTGGGATGGACTCGTACATTGAAGCAATAAAAGGAAGTGGAACGGTGTTCCAAGCGTGTTTTATGGCGTCAATTAGTTCGCAAACAGTTGAAAATTGTTTTCCAGGTTCATAGACCTTTCGAGTAACCCAACCCCAAACGTGTTCTATGGTGTTTAAGTCTAGTGAATATGGATGCCAGCTTAAATGCGCTAAATTTTGCTTTAGTATGTTGGACTTTACAGCCCAGGCAGTGTGAATCGGAGCGGTATCATGTTGATAGGTCCATTGCAAAGGTCCGAAAATCTCGCTAAAACAAGGAAACGCCTTCTGAAGTACACCACAGTAAACCGTTGCATTCATAGCCGTAGTCAAAAATTGCAGTTCACAAGTGCCGAAGGATGAGATCGCTCCCCACAGCTTCACACCGCCTGCTCGACTTTGAATACGGTTCAAATAGTGTCTTTCTTACATTAATACATGAAAATAAATACTATAGCCATCGGGTCTTTCCAATTTACATTTTTTCTCACCTTAGAACACAAAACGATGCGATTCGGTAGTCCACGACAGGTTGGCGCGGCAGAATTTGAGGTGTTGCTTCTTACGGGCGGGGTTGAGTGGGGCTTTCTTCTTAGTATTTAGTCTTTTAATATGGCCAGCCCTCGATATAAAACGCCTTATAGTAGTTAAACTCGCAATAACACTTGATTTTTGCCTTATCTTTGCTATGGAGTCGTGCGAGTTTGAAGAGATTCTTAAAATAAGTCGCTTGTCCGCCTCAGGAAGGACACGGTGCGTTCGGCCTTACATGTTTTTCCTATGTTTGGCTTCATTTAAACAAAAGGCAGATAAAACTTTTCGGCTTTTTTCGATTTTTTTTTTATATTTGCGAAACAGATAGCCCCATGTCCTTGTACGCTTTGATTTTGCCTTTTTGGTCTCATTTAAGGCTTTTCCACAACCCATTTCAACTTAGCCTCAAAAATACGCTATCTCAGTAAGTTATATAAAAACAAGCAGTTTACGTCGCAAATATATATATATATATATATATATATATATATATATATATATATATATATATATATATATATATATATATATATAGAATGAATAGCAATGAATGAATAGCAAAAGCAGGATAATTAAAAGAGGGGGAAATTCCATGAGAAAGTGAACCTGGGAGTCTTAAAATTAAGTAATTAAAATTTGATTTTTCTCAAAAAAAAAAAAAAACCAAAGAGTAAAATAATGTAACTATATTCAACGAAATTTTTCTTTCTATCCTGCCAACATTGAAGAAACCTTTTTCGCATTTTGCGAATACTAAAAACGTGCTTTCAAGTGTCAAATTAATTCCACGGTGTGTCTCCTTTTCAATAAGATTGATTTTATCCAAAACACGATAATCATAACAAAAAAATATAAATATTTTCGAAGCAGGATTTTTCTGGTCCCACCCGTGACAATAAAACATTTAAATTCGTATTATTTCTTACTGACTTTTAGGTTATGTCTGAAACTTCTTATTTTTTGAGGTAATGTTACTGAGTGCATTTTCCTATGAATTGTTTTCCTGTTCTGTGTTTTGTTCACAGATTGTATCAAAACGCAGTTGTGTCCCACCCGTGACATTACATTTTTAAGTTTTTTGTAAGAAGGAAAAGTTATTTTTGCTTAATTCTTTACAGATTTAATAGCTTAGAATCTTTTGTGTAAGAAAACAAGCTATTATAATAGAAATGTAAAATACATTCGCAGACTTTCCTTTCAAAGAAGTTCCTTTTAGAACTGAGTTTCAAAATTTGTCCCGCCCGTGACAGAACGAAATTCCTCATTTATTTTTTGAAATTTTCCTGGATCAAATTATAGCATATTCTTGTTGGTATTACAGAAGACTAACCCATAAATTAGAAACATATGTATAACATAAAATATGAAGAAGAAAGTAAACGGTTTTAGTTGATCTGTCCCACCCGTGACGATGGAATTGCCCAGAGAAACAGAAAGCTTAAAAAAATTAAGAGCAAAATTTAAAAAAAAAGAGAGAGGAAGTTTAGAGTTTAGAGAAACTATTTTTCGAAAAAATTTTGTGAAAGTGAAAGATGATTTCATCTCAATTGCTGGTTAACTGGATTTTAGTGTTTATTTATGACCAACATCGTATGCTGTCAAAATCAATAACAATATTATTCGCTCCAAAATGCATAGTTGCGGCAATATGTCATAACAACGACACTACAGCAACAACATAAACAACAAAAGCAATAACGTAACCGACACAATTACATGTTGTATGATGTCAATTACGGTGTAAAGCTGCTTTTGAAGTGACGTTAACAGCATTGAAAGCACATATGACATATGATGGATGAGGTTGATAACGATGACATTGCGGGAAGGGCGGTATATGATCCAGAAAAAAGGATTTGACGGCACGGCACACACAAGCACACACGCACACGAGATCTGCAGTTAAAAATACTGTCCAATGACGGCGACAAAGACGAAAAAGTCATCAACTGTCAAAATTCAATGGAAAATAACCAAAAAAAAAAAAAAAAATTCGAAGTAAAATGATGGAAGTGGGCGCACTGGCATAAATCATAAAAAGAAAAGAAGTAAAGATAGTCAAAGGGACTGAAAGGAAAGTTCCCATTAAAGCATCGAGCTCCCATCAAGGCACGCACAGACAGAGCGAGAATTCAAAAAAAAAAAAAAAAAAAAAAGGAAAAAATTATATTTCAAAATCTGAGTGCAATTTATGTGGCTTTAATTGGTCCGAGAATAGACACTTTCGAAAATTATGATATTCAAGGCACTGCACAGCTGGCAGATGGCCCCAAAGAACATTTCTTTTCACTTCCTCTTATCAAATCGAATAGTATTGAGTCAGAACGCTTCTGGGCGGAGTCCCCTCCCATTAACGTGCTCTTGCGCTTAAAATAGGATCACTTTTCTCGTGAGCTGAGACACACACAGCCACGTGATAGCGCCGTAAGATTGTATGTACTATTTCCCCCCAAAAAAAAATAAATAAATAAAGCATCAAAGAAAGTTAATCACTTTTGGGGAATATCAAATTTGGCTCAGTTCCGATTGATCCGAGAGACCGAATTCCGAACGAAGTTCATCGAAGGGTACTTCTAATCTTTTTAGTTAAAAAATAATACAATTCGAAATTTTCGTTTTGAATTTTTTTCGTTTTTTTATCGTAGGTTTAGGTCACCTTAAGTGGACTACCACTAAGAATGGACCACTTGAATGTTTATTATGTTGTTACAGTTAAAATTTTAAACTAATATTACCGCCAACTCCACTGTGAACGTCAACAGTAAGTTATAAAGGTTCCAGCCGAGCACACGTGTTTTTGTTTAAAAGCGAGCACTTCAAAAAAAATAATATTTCAATAATTTGCGTTTTATAGCATCTTGGTGCATATTTGTGCCTGCTACGAATAGTGCCAAAAACGTCTTGTTAAACTTAAGAAGTACTTATATATCTTGTTAGTTCGGGCATTCAACGTAATAGTTTAAAATCATTTGGAAATTTAAGTAGATAATGGAATACGTTTTGGTGGCTCACCAATCATCGTATGATTCTCCTTGAGTGGACCACTGCTGGCAACCTTTATATAAACAGTGGAACAGTGTTAACTAGTTTAATGAGCTTTTTTAAATTTTATTGTGATTTTTAAATACCATGGGCGTGTCGTCGAGTAGTGCATCAGTATCAAAGGATTTTTTACATGCAAACATTGTGACTCGGATGATGACACTGAATCCGATGCTCAGTTCAAAAACTTTTGTAGTTATGTGTTTCTTTATTAACTTAACACCATTGTTTTGAAGTTTTTTGGTCCACTCGAGGTGACAATCCCCTCCCCGCTTAAAAAAAAAAAAAATTCTACCCTTTTTTCAAAATCAAATATTTTCTTTTATAAACAAAACTTGAAAGCAGGGTTGGAACTTTATTGCAGTTGCAGTAGATCTACTGCGTTTTTTTTTAATTTTTTACATCTACTGCGACACTGCGAAAAGCTTAAAATCTACTGCGATTTTCGTCCCTGGTGTCACTCGATTTTTTTTTTTTTGTCAAACCAAACTCCTAACGATAACTACCAAAAAAGTACCAATTTTGGCTATACATCAACACCGCAATTCTATTTGTAACAAAGATAATATTGTTGTCCTTGTTTAACATCTTGGATTTTCCATTGAAGCTTACATGTCGCGATATTAACAGTTTGACAGCTGATATAACAGAAAAAAATCTTGCCAAAAACCTTCGCTTCACATTGGAAGACGCGCAATATGGAGAAATATTTACATGAAATGTACTTTTTGTTTATTTTTTTCTTTTTATTTGAAAAGAATATATATGATAAAGAAATATATATTTGGTATAAAAAAAAGATTTGTAATGATTTTTATTTTTACTGCGCAAAATTCAAATCTACTGCCCTTTTTTGTTAAAACTGCTGCACTTTCTTCTTCGCCAGGTTCCAACCCTGCTTGAAAGTTTTGCTACCATGCAAAGTTTCCTAGTAATATCGACTAGGGTTGGGATTAAAATATCGATAATGATAAATATAGATTTTTTTTAAACATCGATACGGAATTTGTGAGTGATATTTTTCATTTTAAAATATCGGAAATCGATACTTAAACTCCAATATCAAAATACGATATTTCTTGATCCCCCCATTTGGTTTGGTATTAAAAAACATAGGGGGTAAAAGAGATGGCTGATGCCTAAAGGGCTCAACGCTGTTAAAGTAATTGAAAGGAAGTAACGAGCTCATTCTTTTGAAGAAAGGAAATCAAAGTTGAAATTTCGATGCCAGGTCAACAGAAATATAGAAACGGTATGACTTAAATGCAACCCTGTGAGTCCGATTACTTGTAATAAGCGTATGCGTTCAAGTAGCGAAAGTAAGTCAAAGTACTTCTTTGTTTTTTCTACATGTGTTTGATATAGGAAATTTTCTTGCTGCTTTAGAGCGTAGAGCCCTTAAGGGCTCAACGCTGTTAAAGTAAATTGAAAGGAAGTAACGAGCTCATTATTTTGAAGAAAGGAAATCAGAGTTGAAATTTCGATGACAGGTCGACAGAAATATAGAAAATGTATGACTTAAATGCAACCCTGTGAGTCCGAAAACTTGTAATTAGCGTATGCGTTCCAGTAGCGAAAGTAAGCCAAAGTACTTCTTTGTTTTTCTACATGTGTTTGGTATAGGAAATTTACTTGCTGCTTTAGAGCGTAGAGCCCTTTAATGGGCATTAAAAGATGTCTCTTTCTTACGTAAGTTTATTTATACCGAAAAGAGACAATGTGGTTATCTACCATTTAGCATTGTGTTTTTGGCTTGGAAGCAGCGTAGACGTTAAAATGAGGCAGCAAAGTCTGGAGCTTCTTTGAAAAAAATAAAGATGGAAAGAGTGCAACGTGCACTATTTGCGGCAAAATAGTTAAACTCTCAGGGAAAACAACTAACATGATTTCGCGTTTAAAAAGGTTGCACACATATGCGTATCAACGTGTAACTGAAACGAGAATTTCCTCAGCAGAACCTCAGGTAACTTAAGGAAATGTATTTTCAAAGACAATAGAGAATAAGAAGATGTGCCACCGTCCTTATAGTAAGTGTTGGAGTTGACACGAATCAAGGCATATATAACAAGGTGGTGTTAATATCCAATTTGTATTCTTCTTTAAGAAACTAAGCTGTCAAACTATTTGAAATTTTTTGGCTTTTTGGTTTCGGACGAACGGCTCGAATACCACTCTTAATTTTCTTTTTCATTCTTTTTTTTCTGGAAAACAAACTGGGAATCTTAATATAATATTGAAGTTTAGTTTTGTAGTTTTTCAAGAGTAATATGTCAATAAATAAAAACACGAAAAATATTCGCTCCATCAATATTACATGTGAATTGTTGAATTTTCTGTCAAAAGGTTAGCGAAAAACCAAAAGAAACGGAGGCGCCAACAGGAGCAAACGAGCACCCTACACTTCTTAATAATTTTGAAAGGACTGCAAGATATGAAGGTATAAGCAATTAGATTTAACATACATAATAAAATAAATAAATTCAATCCTTGCATTCTTTAGAGGGCGGCCAAAAATATAACGACCTAATGCAGGCTCTCGTTTACATGGTTTGCAGGGATAATCTCCCACTATCATGCGCTGAAAAACCTGGGCTTCAAAGATTAATGAACATTACAGCTCAAAAGTTTAAAGTGCCAAGTAGAAAAAAGGTGAGTAGGTAGCACTTGTTTTACTTAAAAATCTCTCAATTTTACATCTCGAATAGATTACTGAGCTCATGGAAAACCGATTTAACTCGATGAAAATTATTTTGATAAAGACGTTCTCAAAAATAAAGTACTTAGCCCTAACCAGCGATATTGTGACAATCACTAATTCTACCCGCAGCTGGTTGGTGACTGCACAGTTTATTGATTGTGAAGATGAACAGTTTGAACTGGCGAACGTTTGCCTGGCTGCCGAGAAAATGAGTGCGGTGAATATACAAAAAAAAACTTATAACGAATTATCATTACATATTTGGTTTGAAAATGTCTTTCTTTTTAGTCACACACTGGTCATTACATCGCAGATTGCTTCGAGAAAATTTGCCAGGATTACGAAATCAACAAAAATCGTCTTGTCTCAATAGACATTTTATCGGCGAAGGAAAAAGAATCCCATGTATGACTCGCATGATAAACTTGGTGGTGGATGGCGGAATTGAAAAATTTGCACTCTTTGATGGACTCGTCGAATTGTGGCATACTTTAAACACTGAGTAAGTGCTATGGACCAGCCGAGCAGGCCATAGCAGGGAAAAACGAAGGTGAAACTTTGACGCTTATTCAAGCAATAAGTACCAGGTGGAATTAAGTTTTCGATATGTTAAATAGATTTCTAATTCTCTCCGCTTCGGTAGCTAAAATTTTAGCCGTAAGAGGCCAAACAATCAGAAATTTGCCTGATATGATCGGTACCTACTTCGAAAATCAATATAATAAAAGATATGTTAGGCATTTCAGGGCCATTTAAATCAGCAACCGAAGAAATGAGCGGTTCTGTGTACGACACCTCAAGCTTAGTCATTCCTCTTTCAAAATTATTAAAGCAAGAAATCGAATCGTTCCAGCCTCTGACAACTGAAGGAATTTCTTTACAAAAAGATCTTATACAATCAATACTTACAAAACTCATCCCCTTAGAAAATAATTTATTTCTTGCTAAAGCAACTATTTTAGATCCGCGTTTTAAGCG
Source organism: Chlorops oryzae (assembly GCA_020466095.1). Lineage (NCBI taxonomy): Eukaryota > Metazoa > Arthropoda > Insecta > Diptera > Chloropidae > Chlorops > Chlorops oryzae. The sequence continues at coordinate 125,343,125 of CM035806.1, read as the reverse complement.
CATACATTTTGCATCACCCATAGCTGTGGCGCGTGCCGTATCAGATCTAAGTGCTGAAGTTCGTGCAGAACATCAAAAACGTGGGAAAGATTCTCCCAAGTCTCAAATTTTTTCTACTGAAGATTCAAAGGTGTGTGATTCGATTTGCTCCAGACATGAAAAAATCGTAAGCCGAATTTCTATAGTATCTGAAACACCAAGTTTAGATTCTATACCTAGCGATCTTCAGCAATATTTGGATCAACCAAATATTCCGAGAAAGAACAACACCCTTCATTTCTGGAGAGATAGTTAACATTTTACGCCTACACTTTTTGATATAGCCCAAAAGTATTTAATTGGTCCTGGATCGTCGGTAGCTTCCGAACGCATAGCATCAACTTTAAATTTGGCAGTGCCAGCTAATCGAAGCCGACTTAGCGGAGAGCATATAAATCAAAGAGTGGTTTTGATTTCAGCTGCTGACAACTATTGGCGCTCCGCATATGGTTGGCTGGAATATAACCTAAAGAATTCTACTTTTTCTGCACAATAGATAAAATGACATACTTTTAGCTGATAAATATTTGTGCTGCCACATATTCAAAAACAGGTTGTAGAGAAAGCTCAAAAAAGGGATAATTTTTTGTTTGCGATATGTTTAAATATCACTATTTCAAAACTAATTTGTATACAAACCAAATATATTTTTTAATATTACTCTACATGAAAAAAAGGATACATACATACATATATGGGGCATTCTTTTACAGATCGGACAAAATTAAGGGAAAAATGAATTGACCTTTTTTTAATTGAACCAATTTTCCATTGCCACCGCTTTGTTTGTGATAAATTGCAAATGGGTGCACTGTAGCCTGATCGTTATTCCAGTGGAAGCCTTGTGCCACGTATCAAACTTAAAAAAAAACACGAGCCAAGGAGTTTTCTTTGCAAAAAGATTCCACCAATATAAATGTTATGAAATGAAATAAACCTTTAATTGAAAAAAAAAAAATTAATGTACTCCATTCTTAATAATTTGCCATATCACCATTAGTTTCTTAATCGAAATTATTTTCTCGATTTTTTTATTTCGAAACACTTGAAAATCTTAAAAAATTCATGGAAAACCTTTAATATCTTCCAAACAACTAAAATCGCCCCTCCAAAAAAAATTTTGTTTTAAATAAAAAATTATCGCGCTCCGATTGGTACTTTGTAATTTTTATTTGATTTGGGGGACCACCTTCAAAACTGCATTTGCAGGACTCAACTGCAGTTTTTTTGGTATTTTTAACAAAAATGTGGGAAAACAATAATCGCTAGATTGGAGCGCATTTAATTATCTATAAAAAGGCGAAAAAATGATTTCAATCGGATATCAATTTTTCTGAAAACTTTAAGGTAACGGTTTGCGGTAAAAAAATTTTGTTGGAGAAAATTTAGTACAACATGTTGAATAGTATCATATGTAGAAGCTGTAAAAAAATTTCAGAGGAATCGGAGACATGAAGTTAAATTTTGGTCCGATTTGTAAAATAATGCCCCATATACATATACATATATGGGCATTTCCATTTTGACGTGACGTGACATTCGAACGAAAAACAAAATTTTTTTTAAATGAAGAATTGCAAATTTAAAAAAAGTTTTTTAATATTTGCATACTAATAAAGTAGCACTATGTTCAGTAAAAAAATTAGACCAATAGACCATAAGGATTTGAGTATTGAAGCAAAAAAGTGTCCTAGCGTTTCGTTACGAAAAACAGAAGTGGGTTTTTGACTTAGATTACAAGATCGCAAAACTCTGCTAATTTCGCAAAACTTTTCGTATTAAACTTATAGCAATAAGATTGGAAAATATAAGAGTTCATTTTCCAAGTTTTAAAATTGTAAAATCGTTTGTCGTTCGTTTTTTATTGGCCTTAATTACCTGGCGTTACGTTACCTGGCGTTACGTTACTAAAATTTCAAAAGGGTTTTAGTAATGAAAATAGTCTTTTATTTTAACCTTTTTTCCTTTTAATTCATAAATTCTGGTATTATAAATAGAAGGGCCAATAATAAATTTTATCAAAAACAATATTTAATTGAGCTTGCGTAATTAGAAGATAATTATCAACTTATTCGTTAAAGAATTTTTGTTGTTGTTGTTTTGGTTGATTCTTCTGAATGGAATTATTAAGGACGATAACTTCCATTGATCAGGTTAATAAAATGGTCCAAATTTCATAGATAAAGCAACTGGATTTTATTCGAGTTGTAATTTAAGAAATACTAAATAACACAAAAATAAGCTTCTTTACCTATGTTTTTACAGAAATGAGAGGCTGACTATAAACCACCAATCTTCTTAAATAGTGTAATATCAATGTTTTACTATGATAGTACATACCTATCTCTAAAATTGTTTTAAGGAACTGGGGCATTTTCATTTTCCGGTAGACTTTTCTGTGGAAATGCCCATATATGTTTTAATAAGAAGAACAAAAATGCGTTAAAGTGTAACTTTTTTTTGCGCTTGCAAAGGGCACGTTTTCGTGGAAATGCCCATACATAAACTGACAATTACATTAATGCACATAGGCGGGTTGTTACCGAAAGTATTTAAAATAAAAAATTCACGATATATCGATATATTAATGCGATACGTATCGAAACAAACAAGGGAGTTGAAAGGGGTGAGAGAGAGAGAGAGAGAGAGAGAGAGAGAGAGAGAGAGAAGAGAGAGAGAGAGAGAGAAGAGAGAGAGAGATGAGAGAGAGAGATGAGAGAGAGAGATGAGAGAGAGAGATGAGAGAGAGAGATGAGAGAGAGAGATGAGAGAGAGAGATGAGAGAGAGAGATGAGAGAGAGAGATGAGAGAGAGAGAGAGAGAGAGAGAGAGAGATGAGAGAGAGAGAGATGAGAAGAGAGAGAGAGAGAGAGAGAGAGAGAGAGAGAGATGAGAGAGAGAGAGAGAGAGAGAGAGAAGAGAGATGAGAGAGAGAGATGAGAGAGAGAGATGAGAGAGAGAGATGAGAGAGAGAGAGAGATGAGAGAGAGAGAGAGAGAGAGATGAGAGAGAGATGAGAGAGAGAGAGAGAGAGATGAGAGAGAGAGAGAGAGAGAGAGAGAGAGAGAGAGAAGAGAGAGAGATGAGAGAGAAAGAGATGAGAAAGAGATGAGAGTGAGAAAGATGAGAGAGAAGAGATGAGAGAGAGATGAGAGAGAGATGAGAGAGATAGAGAGAGAGAGAGATGAGAGAGAAGAGATGAGAAAGAGATGAGAGAGATGAGAGAGAAATATGAGAGAGAAAAATGAGATGAGAGAGAAAGATGAGAGAGAGAGAAAGATGAGACAGAGACAGATGAGAGAGAGAAAGATGAGAGAGGCGGTGGGAGAAGGGTGGGCGAGAGATGAGAGAGAGCGGTGAGAGATGGGTGGGCGAGAGATGAGAGAGAGAAAGATAAAAAGAGAGAGATAAAGAGAGAAGCAAACTTTAATCAATATGTGACTTAGAAAACAGGTAAGCGAGGAGAAAAAGTTTTAAAAAGGAGAGGGATTGGCTAATGCTATGTTCTCACTATAATGGTTAAGTTCTTAACCCGATACTTTAACTCAAAGCGTTCATATCAGCTTTGAGCGAGTTAGGGTTTACTAAAGTCATATGACCCAGCCGGAAAGTGGACTACTTCTGCACTACTTCCGAAGTGGTGAAAATTCATACTGCGGCTACTCGCATTACTAACGCTAACTGTTAATGAAGTTTGTTAGAAGATGGCCGCTGTTTTCATTACATGCATGCGATAATGTCCGGCTTGGGAGTTTGAAATATAAAAAACGCGCTAGGTATATCTGATATACTATATCATCGAGAAATTGCAAATAAAAATGGAATTTGCTTTATTAGAAAGGTTTAAAGAAGCTGAAAAAGCCAAAGGAATATTGGAAGCAATAATATTAGAAGACCATTGCAATAACCGCAGGAACCAAAATAGATTAATGGAGCTAATGATGAAAGCGGCATCACAAAATTTTCCAATACCTGTGATCAAAATTAACATTTCCAAACACATCCTTCACCTCTCATTTGCTGCACGGGAAAGCTTCCCTGTCAGTGCCGTATTAAATATAAACCCGGTTTTTGTATTCGGTGTTAGCAAATGTAACTGAAATTTTCAAATGCAACTCTGCGCTAACCTCAGAGTTAAATGTTAGCCCGGGGTTTATTTACGGGTTAGATGATTTTTTTTATATACGTTTTGACATTTGAAACCCTGGGTTTCGCCGATAACCCTAACCCGGCCTAGTGAGAACATAGCATAAGTCATATAGCTAACACAAATATGTGCTAGACGAGCTCTTCGACGAATTTGTGGCATTAAAATATTTTGTGGAACAAACCGCGAGGAAAATATAACAAAAAAATGGATGGCCTTTTTGAACAGTGTCTCTTTTCCTAATATGGAAAAAATCTGCAATTAAATTTTTTCCATTCCGCATTCCAATGCAGCGACTAAAAGAATTTTCAATCGAATGTTTAACTTTTGGCGAAAGGAAAGAAACCGATTAGCTCTAAAAATTTCGAAAGTGAACTATTAGTAAAAACTAATTTTGAGATGTCATGTATTGAATTTTAAAAATATTGAAAAACGGAAAATGGAAAAGACATCATGTACAAAGTAAAATCCAATGAAAAATATGTAAACAATGAAATAAACAATAACACTAAAAGCCAATAGAGCTAACATGACTGCCGTTTAAATATTTATTTACATTTTTATCTCTTTTTAAGTAAACATTTTCTTATTTAATTTTATATCTATTAGTTTATAAGAATTAATTGAGTTTGATTTTGCTACGAAAGCTTTTAGGTTTGTTATCTCTTTATAAAATATAGCTGCATTTAGCACAAACAAAAATGTACTTCTTTTTTCCGAAATGTACTGCTTTTTTTGGAAAAGAATTGAAATGTACTGCTTTAGCACTTTCAGGATCTGGTAACCCTCGATACACCGTTATATGCGTTATGGCAATAGCTTTACAACTGTAAATTTTTTTTATTTCTAGATTAAAAAACAGCTGTGTTATAGCGAAAATACCATTGACGTACAAAAAGCATTCCGAAAAATGGTTTTCTCTATGGAACATTTTTTCTTTGCCATTCTCGTAATCAGCGGAAAATTTTACTTTCGAATTCATACCTTTCGTTCTTTGACCATTTTGGTGTAAACTTGTGTTACTGCCCATGGTTCGCATTCACACGTTTCAATTAAAAAACTACACACGTTCAGCGTTCATGCATTTATTGATATTGTATGTAGGTATGTATAGTATTTAGATTCGAATAACCCATTAGGAAATCAAGCCCAAATTGCTTCGAAATCGCTAGGCAAATAACAAAGATCGTTCAGTTAATTATTTGAAGGTCTCTGTGCAAAATTCATAAGTGTCTTCTCAGATGATGACATTTCCATTTGGGTCATTTGCAGAATAGAAATGGCTTGGCATCCCATAGATACATACATGCACACACAAGCAAACATATATAGGTATAAATCAAAATGACGATCTAATATTCATATTTCGATTGCTAGAGCCCGCAAAGATCGCGTTTGAGATTCTAGAGCGAACTGCTAGGAGAGGGAAACAAATGCACTCACACATTTGCACACAAGCATACATGTATGCATGTATGTATGTATGTATGTACCGCGAAGGTACACTGACACGCAAAGCAATTTGCAAGCTACAATTATAGAGTCCAACGTTCGACCTCGTCGGATGCTGAGCAAAGCAGCAGCAACAGAAAAATAAACGAAATGATGAAAGAAAAACGAACAACAAAAAAAAGAATAAACACAAATCGTGAAAATTATTAGAAAATAACACAAACATTTAATTGTGTGCAAAAAGTATCTGTGTGAGCAGAGAGCAGCAGATCTCTATTAGAGCACTTTGCAAAAAAAGCACATTTCTTTTAATCCGTCTGAGCAAGCCGAAGCATGAAACGAAGGAACCGAAAGCGATTCTGTTATATAAGAGACAATGTAAAAACTTGCTATTTTAGGAAAATTTAGGGGAAATTTTTTAATTTGGCTTCTTCAAGTTTTTATCCTCGCTTTCGTCCTCGCCCTTCAGTGTATTTGAGCTTTTGGCTATATCCATCCCTTTTATTACTGTTCTTTGGTTGTTGCTTTTTTCTTGCTTTCTATATTTCTCGCTCTTTGTCTTGAGCGTCCCTTCTGTGTCCATCTCTCCTTCTCTCTGTGTTTAACGAATTCATATTCTCTTTATCCCTCATCTCTCTCCCCATTCCTCTATCTCTCCTCCTTTCCTTCTTTACAAAAAACCCTCTTTCATCCCCCTCTCCATCGCCAAATAATCGTTTGACCTACTCTCCTTATTACTCTTTCTTTCTTCCTCCGTCTTTACACTTCTCTTTCTTAGCCCCTCACCCAGTTTTTCAAAATTGCTCCCTACTTTCCTCTATCCTTCAATTGCTCCCTCTCTTCCTTTCCCTCACTCGCTCCCTTCAACCTATTCGTATCTTCCTATTTGTCTCAGCTATCTCTCTCTCTCCCTCACCCTACCAAGGACCCTCAGTCACCGTCTTTCTTTTTCTCGCTCTTGATTTCTCCCCTCTTCACTGGTCTTTCTTTTATTCTAAAATCTTTAAAAGAAAAAACATTTTTCATTTATCATTTTCTATCAAGCGTTCCTCAGGCATAATTAAGTTGCATGAGCTTTCCATTGAACTTCGTCTTTTCTTCCTCCTCTTCCTCCGCTCTTTTCTTTTTTGCCTCTTTAGTCTTAGCTTTCCCTTCACACCCTAATCTAATTATCAAATGTCACTCGTTGTTTCTTTTCATATCTTTCTTTTCGCTCTTTGAATATTCATTTCACTCTCTTTCTCGCACTCTCTTTCTCACACTCTCTTTCTCGCACTCTCTTTCTCGCAATCTCTTTCTCTCACTCTCTTTTTCTCCCCCCTCTCTCTTCCCCTCTATGTCACCCTCTATCTCTCCCTCTCTCTCCCTCTCTCTCCCTCTCGCTCCCTCTCTCTCTCCCTCTCTCACCCTCCCTCTCTCTCTCACCCTCTCTCTCTCACCCTCTCTCTCTCTCTCTCTCTCCTCCTCCCTCTCTCTCTCTCTCTCTCTCACCCTCTCTCTCTCTCTCTCTCACCCTCTCTCTCTCTCTCTTACCCTCTCTCTCTCTCACCCTCTCTCTCTCACCCCCTCTCTCTCACCCTCTCTCTCTCTCCCTCTCTCTCTCTCTCACCCTCTCTCTCTCTCTCACCCTCTCTCTCTCTCTCACCCTCTCTCTCTCTCTCACCCTCTCTCTCTCTCTCTCACCCTCTCTCTCCCTTCCTCTCTCTCCCTCCCTCGCCCTCCCTCTCTATCTTTCTCTTACTATTTTTCTTACTCCGGTTTTCGCTCTGTTTCCCACAATCTTCTTTTCCATTCTATATAATCAAAGAATTACGCGATCATTTCGCAGCCTCATTTCAATGCTATCAAAACCGGCAAAAGCTCGTTTAAGCTTTTCAGGTTAATCTTAACATATAAAGTAAACAACCAAATGAACATCAAATCGAAAGGCAATAGAATCAGACACACATATATATATATATATACATACACATACATTGATACATTCATATACAATTTAATGTGCTTTGAATGAATAAAGTGGTTTCGAATGTCTCACAGATGCAAGCCTAGTAGAAAATGTCAGGCGAACCTCCGCGATGAAATCCGCACAACTTTTCAGACGTTTCACGCGTAAGAAATGTAGCTGCTTCCATTGAATCAATGTAGCTGCTTTTCTTAGGAGTGAAACGTCGAAAACTGGAGACAGGGAGAAAGAGAGAGAGAGTGATAAAGAGAGAGAGATAAAGAGAGAGAGAGAGAGAAAGAGAGGGAGAAAGAGAGGGAGAAAGAGAGAGAGAAAGAGAGAGAGAAAGAGAGAGAGAAAGAGAGAGAGAAAGAGAGAGAGAAAGAGAGAGAGAAAGAGAGAGAGAAAGAGAGAGTGAAAGAGCGATCTCTCTTCGTATTTTTCTTTGTATACAAGTAGCTATTTCGAAATTTTCTAAAATTATTTGTATACAGTTATTTTTTGGCTCGGCCAGGAATCGACCCCACGACATTCGAATTGTGAGTCGAGGACTCATCCAATACGCCTTATCATTCTAACGCTCAACTGACGCTAAGACCCTATTTTAATTTCAGTAGCCAATGTGATTCAAGCACATGAACCCGCTACGATGACATGTCCCCCGAGTATCATGCTTGATACCGTCACCTTTATATCATCGATGACATCACTGATGACATTCTCATGCAGGAGATAATTTTCCGCTGGGAATGCACAAAACCACACACACAAAGACGTACACACAGGCAGTGCTGGGGTCTTTTTTTGATTGGAATTCCCTCAAAAATTCCTAAAATTATCATTTTTCCCCCTTTAGTCTCATCAAAATTCCCACAAAAATTTCCACTTGTTAAATGAACATATTTTTACAGAAAAATGAACAAGAACTTGAAATATTATTTATTACAAATTTATTAAATTATGTGAACAAAAATAAAAAGAAACTTCTTAAAACAAAACAAAATAAATTCCTCAAAATTCTGAGGTTATAAACGCTTAAATCTTATTCGACAGTCGATTCAACATCGATTAACCGAACATCGACGTACTTTATAATATCGATATCTTTTTGAAAACAAAACTTGTTGAAAAAACAGTCGATTTCAACGATATATTGTTCGATCGATATGTTTTCCGCTGTGTCAACAGTGTTCACCATCGTACAAAATTTAGAAAATCCCAATTCCCACATTTTACACTACGCGACAGTAAAAATTCCCTTTTCCCACTTGATCAAAATTTTTGACTAAAATTCCCACAAAAAGGGAAAATTCCCACAAGTTCCCAGCACTGCACACAGGCACCAACACGAAATCACTGAACTTGTATGGCTTATGCTATGTTACGTTAAGTACTCCTATTAGAGTGGCCACTAAGCCGCCGTCATCGCAATCGCCGTCGCCGTCGTTTAAAGTAGGTGTTGAGTCGGTCGAATTGCTTTGCTCTTTCTGTTTTTATTCGATTGCGATTGCCGCGCTAGAGACGGAGCAAGTGAACGCGCGATTGACAGAAAGCAACATCGGAAGGGAGGGCGGTTGTGATTGTCGGATGTGTGATTGTTTCTTTTCTTTTTTACTCTCCTTTTTTTGTTTCAAGTTGCTAGCGCACGCATTCAAAAGCAAGTTGAGACCGGAAGTGGCGTATCAGGTCTCAGGGAATCGATTCCAAAAATAAAGACTCGTAGTTTTAGAAGCGGTTTGAGAAAACAAAAAAACGCTATTGAGGCTTAATTAACGCATTATAAACCGATCGGTGATCGTGATGAGGTTCGCATCGATTCGGACTCCTACATACATACATACATACATACATATATGTAACATTTGGATTGGCGAACCCGAAAGCTGCCCTGGATGCGACCGATTTCCTCCCAACCCATATGAGTATAAATTTGCCACAACGATTTCCCTTTTATCTAATTTGCCTTTCTCCTTTTCATAAACTTTATTTTCGGCCCATGCGCCAATCTCCCGCCTTTCTTCTAATCTTCTGTAGTACATGTATTCTCACACGGTTTTCGATCGTTAGACGTACATATTTTTAGTCAGCATACATGTATGTTTTGTATGTATCCTGCACTAATGAAGAGGTCAATTTACCAAAAAGGAGACTCTGAGGTTGCTTGAAATATGATTACTCAATATGTAGTCATTTATGTACGAATTGTAGAAATGTAGAATTGACTTGACTTTGAGTAGCAACAAATGGTCTAGAATAAGTGTAGCTAGTAAAAAAAAAATACACCAGCTGGTACACATGGGAAAATTGACCTCAAATTGACCACATTTCGTTTTGATCATATTCGTTGAGTAGTAACATTTGGGAGTGGTTATTTTCCAATGACAGATCAACGTAAGAAAATACAGTTTAAAGGATTGCTTGGCAAATTTAAATGGAGTAGTTCTGGTACTTTTGTGACTAGTTGGAATTATTGCAGGGTATGAACGTTCGTATGTATGTTTGTATGTAGGTATATGGGCCCCGTCGAGAGAAATTTGCAGTTTTTTTCCTTTATAGATAAAATTACTCTCTCTCTCACTCTCAGTCTCTCTCTCTCTCTCTCTCTCTCTCTCTCTCTCTCTCTCTCTCTGTCCCACACTATCCGTCTCTCTCTCTTGCTCTCCTCCTCTTCTCTTTCTCCCTCTCTTTCTCCTTTCTTTTTCTCTTTCTCCCTCTTCTCTCTTGTCCTCTCTTTCTGTCTTTTGTCTCTTTCTCTTTCACTCTCTTTCTCTCTCTTTCTCTCTTTATTTATCTCTCTCTCTTTCATCTCTTTCTCTTCTTTCTCTCTTTCTCTTTCATCTCTCTCTCTCTTTCTCTCTTTTTTCTCTCTCTCTCTTTCTCTCTCTTCTCTCTCTTTCTCTCTCTTTCTCTCTCTTTCTCTCTTTCTCTCTTTCTCTTTTCTCTCTTTCTCTTTTCTCTCTTCTCTTTCTCTCTTTCTCTCTCTTTCTCTCTTTCTCTCTTTCTCTCTCTCTTTTTTCTCTTTTTCTCTTTTTCTCTTTTTATCTTTTTCTCTTTTTCTCTCTTTCTCTCTTTTTCTCTCTTTCTCTCTTTCTCTCTTTTTCTCTCTTTCTCTCATTCTTTCTCTCTTTCTTTCTCTCTTTCTTTCTTCTTTCTTTCTCTCTTTCTTTCTCTCTTTCTTTCTCTTTTTCTCTCTTTCTCTATCTCTTTCTCTCTTTCTCTATCTCTTTCTCTATCTCTTTCTCTATCTCTTTCTCTATCTCTTTCTCTATCTCTTTCTCTCACCTTCCTCTCTTCATACGAGCTGACAACTCCTTCTACTCTCCCACTCTCACACTTTTGCGAATATGTTTAACCCAAAAGAAGGGTGTGGACGGGATTCCCCAAACTACGTATGTATGTGTCTATACTCTATTGGGCCTTCAGAGAGAAGCTTATGATCTCTGGCTTGCCATCTCATTCTCTTCGATTTCATATTTCCCTTCTTTCCCTATTCCTTCTGATGGATTAATTGCAGCCAGCCACCTGTTTTATTTTCAATAGAAAAAATAATGTTACTTCAAAAACAAAACAAATACCAACTCTCGTCGCGTCGCTTCTCTTGTCTTCAATGAATTTATGCCTTCATTCATGCATTCCCGAGCGCACTGTTCGTCCGCTCATTCATTCATTCGTTTCGCGTTACATGCATGTATGTACATGAATTAGCGCACCAACACCGCACAGTGGTTAGGCTTCATACATATCGCAGCAAAAACTATAAGGAGATGCCGTAGAGCAATGAAACGTAATTAAGAAAAATATGTAGTTTCATCAAAATCGGCCACGCCCACCTCCAATACAACCTAAAATTTATTTTTCATATAAAACGTGTTCCTTTCGTCAAAATGACATGTTGAAATTTTGCATGTTGGTAATATTTGATAAAAGAAAGACATCCTGCAAAATTCATCTAAATTTGCCACGCCCAGCACCCACCAATTCGATTTGAATTAGAGTAAGAGGTGTGTTTTCATTGCGCAAAAATTACTCTTTTTTTAGAAAATAAATAGATTTGGATTCTAATGGAAATTCAGAGCTGAACCGAATATTTATTCATTAGGTAACATGTTTTTAACAATGTCATCCAGTTCTAAATGTTGTTTATTTGGTTGACGTTTTATATGACTAATACATGGGTCAGATGACACAAGGAAACGGTTAAAAACATTAGAATTTGTGGCAGTTCTGCTGAATTTTCTGGAAAACATCAACTTGTACTTCCTATAATCCTTATTTCTTGCTTTCTCAGCTTCTTCCGGGTTTTCTCCTTCTTTTATCCTCTTTATTCCTAAACTCTTCAATTAGTTAATTGTTGCTATTATAATTCGGCTTATTGAATAGTAATTCCTAAAAGTATACTATAATTTTTAAAAAAGATTTTTATTGCAATTGTCATGCATTTTTCTTAGAAAATTGATGATATCTTAAGAGTGCTAGGCTATGCCGGCCGTTTTTTTTTTTTTTTTTCATCATATGTTCGAACTAACTAAAACCTTCAATTTTTAGCCTATTTGAAAATAACTACTCGTAACTCACCTTAGTTCTATTTCAACAAAAATAGCAAATCCTGTAGTTTTTGGATTCATTTTCATTTCCGCTTAACTTTTAAACTACTTATCGTATCTTACTGATTCCTTCGGTAAGTTCATGAGTAAATGTTATATTTTACTAAAGAACACAAGGTTTTGTACAGAAGCGATTTTATTTTACATTAATGCCGTACTCAATTTAATGAAAATTTTAGTCAATTATTACCCTTGCATGTTTATGTGACTTCCAGCGGGTATACCAAGTATAAATATTACCTTTTGAAACAGAAGCATAGGGATTGCTCTTATTTAGACGATTCTCTACAAAACTGCATCATTACTTTTTCGAAATCATTTGGTCGAAAAATGGGGTTTTTGCCGCTGAATAACCACTGTGCACCGTATCCGTAGAAGCAGCAGCAAAAGCAACAACAACAACACAAACACAAAAACGTGCATCCAATAAAACTGACTTCAGCTACAACAAATTGAGGTTATGTCAATATTTGGTTTATTGCCCCAGCGTTCGTGCGCTCGCGAAACTCTCTTCTCTTCTCGCCCTCAATTCGGAAACTGAAAAGCGAAAGACAATGAAAAGCGTAAAAATAAAAATACGAATGGAAATGGAAATAAAAACAAAAACAATAACGACGACATGATTCGAAATTATAAGTGAAAATTGGCAACTCTCACATACATCCATACATTCATATTTACGTTGAAGCGATATGATCGATTAAGGCGGGCGGCCGATTCACGAATTGGGGGCAAAACACGTCAAGTGTACCACCGGCAAAACTTTTTCTCCCCTATTTGGATGAAACATGGTACAGTTGTTAAGATGTAAGAGTACGTTAAATGTGCAAAAAAATAGTAAATTTAAATCACTGGCTGCCGAGATACAGGGTCTCAAAGTTCAGATTTTTGCATCGAAGAACATATTTCATTGAATTACAATGGGGCTGAACTCGCTTCGCTACAAAAATTGTTCAACTGTTTCTTGAAAAAAAATTTTCTGAACTTTTCGAAAACAATACTTAAAAATTTGGATAATGGTAAATGAGAAAAATTCGGCGTTTTAGTTTTATTTCTTGATTTTCTAGGAGAGACGCCATTTTTTATATATTTTTTTTTTTAATTTTGAAATAAAGCTTAGCCCTTAAAAATGATGCATAAATCACAATGGGCGGACCATGAGTAGTGCTTCAAATACAGCTTTGAAGATGCTTACCTAGCATATTTCCCTCAATAACCACTAAGCGAGCGATATATCAAAACAGCACGTAACGATTGCGCTTGACAATTATGCGCTCGCTTAGTGGTTATTGAGGGAAAGGAGTTGAGCTATCTTGACGAAATTTGGTATGCGTGCTCACGGGGACATAACTAAGATTAAGCTCGAGAATGGACCCGATCGGACCATTTTTAGGGGTACCTCCAGTACTAGGGTCTTTTACGAAAACAACAAAAACTGCTCTAAAATCGGAGTTTTTTAAAATATTTTGATGAAATTTGGTATTTGAACATATTTAAGGGCAAGTAATATGATTTTAAAAAATAGGAAAAGTGGGCGTGGCAGGAGGGCGTATTTCGAAAATTTTATCCTACACCCGAAATTCAAATGGGACTTGAACAAAAGATGACACGTATGCTTCCTTTGTAGTCATTAACATCTTTTCAAAAAATTTCCTTGATCGGTCCATTATTAAGGGTACCTCCAGTACTAGTGTCTGTCACAAAAATCTCAAAACTGCCCCAAAATCGGACATTTCCAAATTATTCAATGAAACTTAGGATTTGAGCGTATATCTAGCCCCTGATTAGAATTCAAAAAAATTGGAAAATTGGGCGTGGCAAAGGGGCGATTTTCATAGAGAAATTTAACAAAAGTCGGTATATGGGGCCCTTATGGCCTTAAACGCCTCTTGATATTAAAAATTATTTGAACATGTGTGGCTGTGTCGACAGACAGACATACTTGCGGATATGTCTAAATCCAATCTCCTGGTGACGCTGATCATTTCTATATATATTTTGTATGGTCAATATCGACTGGTTATGGGTGTTACACACAAACGCAATATACCCTGGACATAGAGTGTGTCGGGTATAATTATACTTTATCACTTGAGTTTAAATTTTAATTCAAAATTTTTTAAAATTTTCAAAATGAACCAAAGCTCGCCAAATATTTTAAAAGTTCTTTTTCACGGAACAGTGAAAGATTTCGTTTTATTAGTTTAAACGAGTACCCAATATTGAGTACTCAAAAAATAGCTACATCACTAACCTGCCAAATTGCCTCGCAACAAGAAGTATTCAATTTTTCAAGAATTTCTCGCTATGAGGTCTCGCAGTGCGATAGATTGGAGCTTGAACCATATAATTGAATGTATTGAAATTTGTGTGCGTCTCGTCTCGCGCTTTCGCATCGGGCTCTCTCAATTTTGGATTTTGGGCTTAATCTAGACAGGGCTTAGCTAATTTTCTCTAGGTAAATCCCAGATAGAAGACTCTAGCCTGGCGCTAGCTTTGCGCAGAGTACTGCTTAGAGTCCGAGCGAAGTCCAAATTTTCAACCGAAACCGAATATTCGGATTTTAAAGATTCGGTGGCCGAACCAAAACCGAAACTTTTCAAATCTGAGAAACAAAACAAATTTTATTGTGTGCTAGTATATGAATTTAAAATATATAAATTACTAATGTAAAAAAAAAAAACATAACAGTATTATGTGTAAAAAAAAAAACAAAAACTCTGAATTCACATCGTTAAAATTGAGGCTTTTTCACTTTAAGTAGTTGTACAAAGTTTTGTTTCAAGTCTTTTGGTATTTCCATAACAGTAGGGGTATTCACAAGGAAGGTGGAATTTCGTCGCAAAAAGTCGATGTCGGAAAACTTCCGATGAATTTCCGATTTTAACAAGCACTCGTAATTTGTTGTTTTTGTTTTGATTACAATTAAAATTTCCGACAGTGTAGACTTTTTGCGACACTCCCGAGCGTGTTACTTTTCGCGTTGTAATTTTGTTTGCAACATAAAATGGTGTTGCCAACATTTTTTAAGAGCTTAAAAGCCTCTTTTCTCCATTTATTGGTTTATATTGAATAAGTAAGTAATAGTCATGTAAAGTTTTTGTTATTGTATAAATAAATATTTTCAAAATAAATAAAAGCTTTCTTCACTGGGTTGCTCACAAAGAAACTTTTTACGATGTTGCAATTTTGCGATTTTCCGATTTTCCGACGTTTAAAATTCCCCTTGTGAATACCCTTAGTATGTTTGTATGTATGTTGCAGTAGAGTTTTTGAAAAACAAGTACTAGGCGTGGAACGTACACTCCGTTTCGCCTGGGTCGGAAATCGATCTTCGGACCCTGGGATCAACAGCATAGCACGCATCGCCTACGCTATCCCAGAGCCACTCCATAACAGTAACATGTGAAAATTTTTCTTTCTCAAAATACTAAAATATGTTTGAAAGTTTCGGTTTCGGCCTTTTCCGAGCTAAAACCGAACCGAAACCGAAACTAAAATTTAGGACGATTCGGTGGCCGAACCGAAACCGAAACCGAAGGTTCGGTCGGACTCTACTAGTGCTGGAGAAACATCAATGTTTGCCCACATCGATATTTCGATATTTTAAGCTGAGAAACATCGAAACTATCGATATATCGACCTTTTACTAAATGAAAATTTCTGAAGTTTTATATTATTATATATATTATTACACTATTTGAAATTGGGTTTGGCCTATTAAAATAAAATAGGGTAAGATTATATGAGGTTTTAATTTAATTTCGTGTAGTAGTTTTGTATTACACATTTAAATAATTGGTTTTCTAACAAGTACTCAAAAAACAAGTAAGGGACTTAAGGACAGGCGAGCCTGACAATACAATACCCGGCACAGGCATGCGTTTGAAAAATTTTTGAACAGGTCCAAGGACCACGACCATTAAGACAACGGCCCGATATTACGTGGCATACTCAGGGCTCGCTTAAGTTAGGGGAGCTTGAAGACTTAAGAACACCTTAAGTGTCAAGTGTTTTAACTGTCAATTTTTATCCAAAACTTACGAAAATTCTTTTCGGTAGGCAACATTTTAAAAACATAAATTTGTAGAAATGTAAAATTTGTGAAATTCCTTCATTAAATTAATTTGAAAACTTTAAGGAGCACTTAAAATTTGTACTGTTAAAATCTCTTACAGACTTATGCTATACTTAAGTGCTAAGGAGACCTTAAGTATGCACTGTAATATCGGGCCAAAGTATTATAGAGATTTTTAAGGCCGTAAGGGGCCCATATGCCGACTTTTGTTCAATTTCTCTATGAAAACCGCCCTTTTACCACATCCACTTGTCCAATTTTTGAAAATCTGATAGAAGGCTTAAATCTAAGCTCAAATAGGCTGCGATCGGGTCCTTAAAATTCCCTTATAGCTTCAGCTTACCCAGTCTTCGATCTTTTTTTAGTAATTAGGAGGTAGTAAAAATATCGAATATGGGCATTTCCATTTTGACGTGACGTGACATTCGAACGAAAAACAAAATTTTTTTTAAATGAAGAATTGCAAATTTAAAAAAAGTTTTTTAATATTTGCATACTAATAAAGTAGCACTATGTTCAGTAAAAAAATTAGACCAATAGACCATAAGGATTTGAGTATTGAAGCAAAAAAGTGTCCTAGCGTTTCGTTACGAAAAACAGAAGTGGGTTTTTGACTTAGATTACAAGATTGCAAAACTCTGCTAATTTCGCAAAACTTTTCGTATTAAACTTATAGCAATAAGATTGGAAAATATAAGAGTTCATTTTCCAAGTTTTAAAATTGTAAAATCGTTTGTCGTTCGTTTTTTATTGGCCTTAATTACCTGGCGTTACGTTACCTGGCGTTACGTTACTAAAATTTCAAAAGGGTTTTAGTAATGAAAATAGTCTTTTATTTTAACCTTTTTTCCTTTTAATTCATAAATTCTGGTATTATAAATAGAAGGGCCAATAATAAATTTTATCAAAAACAATATTTAATTGAGCTTGCGTAATTAGAAGATAATTATCAACTTATTCGTTAAAGAATTTTTGTTGTTGTTGTTTTGGTTGATTCTTCTGAATGGAATTATTAAGGACGATAACTTCCATTGATCAGGTTACTAAAATGGCCCAAATTTCATAGATAAAGCACTTTTAAAGGTAATTTAAGAAATACAAATACAACAAAATAAGCCTTTACCTATGTTTTACAGAAATGAGGGCTGACTATAACCACCAATCTTCTTAAATAGTGGAATTCAGATGTGTTACTATTACTACGTTTATGCATCATGTTAACCCAGGTACATTCAACCCGGGTAAAAAACCTGAGCATAAACGGGCAATTTTGAACTTGAGTTAAAAGACTAACCCAGTTTTATTCTTAACAGACACTGAACAGCGATGCGGCATGACATACACGAAAATTATGTTTTTAGAAATATAAATGTATGGGACACACATTACAATGCATGACTAAAAGTCGAAATGAGTTGGATTTTTTGTCATTCGCTTCGATTTGCCTAAGCCCTCGTGTTTATGAACAAACTTCAACTCGAGTTGAATTTTCTACCCACTTTAAATAAATGTGTTTATTCAACCCGATTAAATTCTCTAACTCGGTTATAAATAGCGTTTATGCGAGGGGGTTGAATTGACCTGAGTTGAATATACCCGGGTTAACATGATGCATAAACGTAGTATATGATAGTACATACCAGCGTTGCCAGATGAATTTTCTTAAAAAGCGGGATTTTTTAAAAATTTATCCAAAAAATGCGGGATTTCACAAGCAATTGCGGGACAAATTTAAATTTACTTTCGCGAGACAACAAATGTGGGATTCCAACAAAAACCCCTTAACAAAGTATTAATTATGTATATTCAGAATTACTTTTTCTTTCTATGGCTTTATTGCTCGCATTCAAAGATTTTAAACATTTTGTTACGTTAGTAAATTATTTTTAAATTTCTTACATTTTGTTACATTAGTAGATTATTTCAAATTTATTTGTACTTTTCTGACCCTTTCACCGAATCTAAGATTTCTTTTTTATCTTTAACAAACTAAAAGTTAGTTTCCATATATTTGAAAAAAAGCGGGATTTTTCATGTCCCGGCGGGACATTATAATTTTAGGCCAAAAAGCGGGACATCCCGCAAAATGCGGGACGTCTGGCAACGCTGGTACATACCCAAAAATTGTTTTAAGGAACTGGGGCATTTTCATTTCCGGTAGACCTTTCTGTGGAAATGCCCATATAGGAAATATCAGAAAAAAAACATCGATGTATTGAAAAAGTTTCGCGACATCGCTGTATCGATATTATATCGATGTTTCTTCCAGCACTAGCGCAGAGGCGATATCGTAACCAATGATGTGCGAACTAGGTGAGAACTTTAACCAATACCCCGTCAAGGGCACGTGAAAATAAATACTAATGTAAAACAAAGTGATTGACATATGATCTAGGCACTAGACAGAAATCACTAGCCGGGCGCTAGCTAGCCGAAGCATTAACAAACCATGATAGCGCTAGCTAGACTTTACTAGCTATGCCCAATATATGAACTAGCTACCGCCGAGGTAGACTTTCCAGCCGGGATACTAATTAAATTTCTTTGCCTACCTAGTCTACATATACCTTTAATGTCTTCGATGCCCAAAGTTCCCGGCCTTAAGCTATCAGGATGTATCTTAGGGGCTTAAACGTTAAGTCTCATTTCGTTAGCTTTTGTGGTGCATTTAAATATAGGTCAGTGGGTATGGAAGTGTTAATCATTAGGAATGAGGGTCCAAGACTCTCACAGACAGACATTGACCAATTTATCGATGAGACAAATTTGCACGTGGGTGACTAATGATTGGACGGGTGAGGGGATGGTTGGTTGAATGGACGCGGGTGATTGAATGCATGGTTCGATTTATGGATGGATTGCTTCATCGTATTCGATTTCAATTTGCAATCTTGAACGATCTCTCGAAAGAAAAATGATGAACATAACAGCGCATACGAGTCAGTCATGTCGCTTGACATCTACTTATTGGCTTGATTTGACTTGGCTCGGCCTGGCGCAGATTCCGATGGAGATAGAATCCGAGATAGAGATTTAGGTACAATGACAGAAGGCAAGAGCAGCAACAGCAACAGAAACAGACACAAGCGAATTTCAATGGCTTCGGATCGAAACGAACGGGTTGGAATTAGTTCACACTTTACGCCAAGCCGCGGTTCCGAATCACATCGAATCGAATCGAAGCGGAGCGAACCGCAACAAAGTGGTGTGGTATTGAGCTGAGATGAATTGGGTTGGGTGGGGTGGTGTGGTGTGGTGTGATGCTATGTGGTGCGCAGCGGGATGGGCAAGAGCGCGAAACGCGACTAAAAATGAAGCAAGTGAGTTTTGCCAGATACAGATACAATCGAGCTTTTAAAATTTTAATTAAGCCGCCTTCTGTTTTGCTTATTTTTATACTACCCCATTTAAAGGAATGTGTGTTTTGAAGAATTACAATATGTGTATAATAATCGCAACGTGTGTGGTGTGAAGAGTGGGACTTGAGGCTATATGGCGTCATACAATAATTCGCTTTGCAATTCAACCGCGAAATTAATGTCATCATCTGTGACAATCGCCGAGGCATTTATTTAACTTTCACTTAAAATTTCTTCGAAGCTTTTCCTGTTGCATTACTTTGCATCTCATTTCGATCCCTTGAACATTGTATTGAGAATATATTGCATATGATCAAACTTCATCCATCCATCATTCTGTCCATCCATTCACCAATCTATTCATCCATCCCTTAATCCAACAATTCATCCATCTATACATTAATCCATCCATCTGGGTCTATGTTCATCCGTTTGATTTTCGATATGTAGGTATACTTTTTTCTTAACAGGTTCCATATCAGTAGTTATATTAACCCATTTACGACCGACAAAACAAATTTCCATTGATTTTGTTCTTTTCAAGTAACTTTCGGGTGAAAAGTGGATTAAAAAAAGAAAGTATAAATCATAGCTGTTAAATTGCAATTACGATTAGTAATCAATTACATAACATTTTAAAAAGAATTGTAATGATTATATAATCCTTATGTGAGAAATTTGTAATTAGTAATTGTTTAAGATTACAAATAATCAAATTGTAATCATGATTACTTGGCATTCATAAAAATAACACTGCTCAACACTTAATTTGCCATTGACTTGAAACCAATTTTGTTTTTGTCGTATTTGTTTCGCTGAATCTAAATATATGCTTCAAATTTGAAAGTTAGCTCGCGTTTTTCAAATATCCGCTAGGAAAGGTTTTGCGATTTTTTGTCAATATTTTTTTGTCGCAGCCCCATTATCGTTTGACCCTTTCAAGAAATCTTTAATATATATGTATGAAAGAAGAATAAAAATAGAACATATCCCTCATACATATGGATGAAATCGGTTCAACAGTTTAGGCACTATAGGTCAATAAAGGCAAACATTTTCTGAAATTTATAACAATTTTGTACAAAAACTTTATTTCAAACCCATATAATATCCGAAAAAGATCTGGTATTGAGGTATCCTAAGTAAAAGAGGAAGAGGATTTCTAAGAACATTTCAAGACAATGAAAACAAAAATCCGATGAGTGGTTCATATTTTATTTGGGTTTTTAGAAAAAATGAGACGACTTTTTTCCCCCGGAAAATATACCACACTTTTTTTTTATTTCTGTCTTAAAGTGATATTTATATATAAAAAAAAATGTGTTGCATATTTTCCGGGGGAAAAAGAATTTCTAACTATACACATTTTATATGGTCAATCTTGGCTGGTTCTGGGTGTTACAAAAAACCACACAAACGTAATACATATACCCTCGACACACAGTGTGAGGTATAAAATAGACATTTTGCGCCTAAAAATACACTACGAAAGGTAACACAAACGAATCCTTAAAAAGCGAGCTGAGTTGATCGCTTGAATGAATAAAAATAAAGCCTGCGAAGAAAATATACATACATATGGGCATTTCCAGAAAATGTAACCTTTTTGTCGCGTCCGTATATAGCTGATTGCTATTCAAGACTGCATAGAAACTATGAAAAATACAAAAGTCCGCATAAGCTCTAATTTTGGAATAAAGAATTGGGAGGCAAAAGTAATATTTACCGCATACTTGAATTCGGGATTTAAAATTGCTCATTCAAGTGTCGCGTCCGTCTGGAAATGCCCATATACAGGGTGTTCCATACTCAATGGATCAAAAAAAGGAGGTGATAGGGGGAACCCATACAAGCAAAAAATTGAATAGAAAGGGGGGTGCATCTTGCACTCGTAAGGAGCTAAAGGCGCGGAAAGAATTCGACTAAATTGGTGAGCATACTTTTAGGCGGATATGTAAAACTAAAACACTATTCAGAAATTTTTAAATTTCTTAGAATTTTCTTTTTCTCATGCTGCCTAAAAGTGTGCTCAATAAATTTGATTCAAATAACTTTTCTGAGAGTCAAAAATACAAGATAATTATTTTCAAACCTTAGTTTTGCATTGATTGTGAAACTTTTTTTTAGCAACCATGGTATCAAATTGAAGAGAAAAACTCAAAGTTTTCGAAAAGAGTAAAAAAAGAGGATCGATCGTATTTCTTTTGAATTAAATCACTTAAAAGCCAAAATTACACTATTTTAGGCTTAGATGGTAGTACCAGAGAAATTGGAGTTGAATTATTTAAAATCGTAGTATGCAGTGTTAACGGAAAACCGCCAAGCTTTTCATATCATATGTGATTTTGAATTTACGGCCTGTAAGTGAGGAGCACCAGTAAAAATACCAAAATATTGTTTTTTCCATGTAACTCCTCAGGGGTGCATTTGCGACTCCCCCTGCCATACAATTTTTGGTCCGTCTGGTCCCTGTATAAAAAAGTGCGTCTTCATTATTGAATGGAAAGATTTTTCTTTTCGACGACTAAAGAGCATAGTCTCCCAAAATAGATTGCCATTGAGCAATTAAAAGTCAAGCTGAGAATTTTATTCGAAAATAAATAGAATGAGATTGAACGTTTTTTTTTTATTTAACTATGAGTCATTGAAAAAAATAACGTTCATCTTAAAACTAATTACAGGTTTAAGCGCCTAAAAGCTCACAAATATATGTATATTCCACTCATAGTAACCTTTCCTTTCAGCTAGACTCTCAACGCTTACGATTCGTTGCGTTTCCTTTTCAGAGCAACAAAAAAAAAACAGTAATTAAATCCTTCCAACGTATGAAAGTACGTGTTTGAGCGAAATGAAACGTTAATCTCCATTGCAATTTTGTAAATTAAATAAAGCGTAAAAGTATGCTTCTCGCTTGATTCCGAAGCCACCTAAATATAGGAAATTTGTTTCGATTTGAATAGCCGCTAAAAATATACACGCCATACCAATTCGGGGAATGGTTTATGCCCTTGGATGAGGTTTTTGTGAGTTTAAAAATAGAAAAGGCAATAAAACGTTAAGTTTCGAAATCAGAACGCCTGAGTTTACGCTTGAAAAATCTGAATAATTGGATAGATATTCATATATATTCGAAACCTATTGAATACAAATACCCTTTTCCTTTGCGTAGCCTCAATAATAAGGGAATTAGAAAGAAATCTATTCAGCGCTTTTTTGCCTGAGAACACTTCATCGTTTAGTAGTTTACTTTAAGGCGCATTAGCTTTAGGCGTGCATAAATTGCGTGTTAAAGGACATGACATGACGACATGATGACATGACATGATAACGTCATCAATTTCTATTTGCGACGTAATGGCTTCCGCTGAACGCAAGTAAGTATGTTTATCGTTTTTAATGCAATAGAAATTGAGGACGCAGCATTAAATGGAAACGGTAAAAGCGATTCGATTAAAAATAAAAATTCTAAGAAGTTGAATTGATACTAAAATCGCGATATAAATTGCTTTTTATATGATCACTGAGAATAGTTATTGCGTCCATTATTATTTCGCATGAGACTGCATTGAATCTGGCGAATGCACACGTGACTTTTCGTTCTCTCATTCTTTCATTCTTACTTTCCCCGATGGCCTTCGATGACGATGACGTCGTCTTCAAGGTTTGGTCAATAAATTAAAAAGCCAAAGAATCGAAAAAAAAATTTTTTTTTATGGACCTTGTTCGACACAATGAGTCATGCCGGTGAAAGAAAAATGCCATAACTTAAATATAAGAGAGAACTGTATATGGAAAGAAAACAGGGGGAGGATGGAAAGAGTTTAAACGTAATAAAGTAAATCCATATCTCTTTCTGTTAGCATGATGTGCAAGCACCCAAAATAAAGCCTGATTTATTGGCTGTCAAAATAGATTATAGTTTTCCACGTTCGATCATTCACACCTAGTGCACACCCATTTTTATATGGGCACCTTTTTTCGACCAGTTTTAACTAAGAAAATAATTAATATTCAATCGAAAAAAAAAAATTGGTCAAAGAATTTTACCACAAAACTACCACAATGAAGAAGGCATTGGCATTGATCATGGTGTTTCAAAAATAGCATGAAACGATCCAAACGTGGTCATTTCCGATGAATAGAACAAGTTTAGGAAAACAAAGGTGGGGAGTGTCCTCCTGCAACAGATGAGTTTATTTTTAATACAACAGCAGATGTCCGCATATGACAGTGTCCATAAGGTAAAAGTTTCACTGTTTTAGATTAAATAAGATCTTTTTCAACCATCGGACAAAGTTCCGGAGCTCTATAAGATCGAATTTAACGCTTTACTGAATTATATGTATGTACTAGTGTCCGACCGCAGGTTCGGCTTCGGCTGGAAAAATCGAATATTTTTGCATTTTAATGGAAGTAAAAAAGTCACGATAGATTTTCAATTGCTTCATTGAGACCTTTTACACTTGTGAAATATTGCCGTAAATTCTCACTTTGTGGGCGACTAAAGCGAAAGAATTTAGAGAAAATTTGAGCGGTTTTTTTTTGTTGCTTGTCAAATGCATAAAGACTGATTTTGTTTCCTTACTGTAAAATTGTTTGCATTCGGTCTTCGGCCGAAGTCTTCAACTCTGCCGATTGTTCGGCTTCGGCTTCGACTAAAAATCCACCTTCGGTCGGACACTAGTATGTAACAGGTTGGCTGATAAGTCCCCGGTCTAACAAAGAAAAACACATTTTTTTGTCAAAATTCGTTTTTATTATTCAACATAGTTCCCTTCAAGAGCGATACAACGATTATAACGACCTTCCAATTTTTTGATACCATTTTGGTAGTACTCCTTCGGTTTTGCCACAAAATAGGCCTCAGTTTCGGCGATCACCTCTTCATTGCAGCCAAATTTTTTCCCTGCGAGCATCCTTTTGAGGTCTGAGAACAAGAAAAAGTCGCTGGGGGCCAGATCTGGAGAATACGGTGGGTGGGGAAGCAATTCGAAGCCTAATTCATGAATTTTTGCCATCGTTCTCAATGACTTGTGGCACGGTGCGTTGTCTTGGTGGAACAACACTTTTTTCTTCTTCATATGGGGCCGTTTTGCCGCGATTTCGACCTTCAAACGCTCCAATAACGACATATAATAGTCACTGTTGATGGTTTTTCCCTTCTCAAGATAATCGATAAAAATTATTCCATGCCCATCCCAAAAAACAGAGGCAATTACTTTGCCAGCGGACTTTTGAGTCTTTCCACGCTTCGGAGACGGTTCACCGATCGCTGTCCACTCAGCCGACTGTCGATTGGACTCAGGAGTGTAGTGATAGAGCCATGTTTCATCCATTGTCACATATCGACGCAAAAACTCGGGTGTATTGCGAGTTAACAGCTGCAAACACCGCTCAGAATCATCAACACGTTTTTGGTTTTGGTTAAATGTGAGCTCGCGCGGCACCCATTTTGCACAGAGCTTTTTCATATCCAAATATTGATGAATAATATGACCAACACGTTCCTTTGAACGTGGCCATATCTTTAAGGCCTCTGCTATCTCGATCAACTTCATTTTACGGTCATTCAAAATCATTTTGTGAATTTTTTTGATGTTTTCGTCGGTAACCACCTCTTTCGGGCGTCCACTGCGTTCACCGTCCTCCGTGCTCATTTCACCACGCTTGAATTTTGCATACCAATCAATTATTGTTGATTTTCCTGGGGCAGAGTCCGGAAATTCATTATCAAGCCAAGTTTTTGCTTCCACTGTATTTTTTCACTTCAGAAAACAGTATTTGATCAAAACACGAAATTCCTTTTTTTCCATTTTTTTCACAATAACAAAAGTTGCTTCACAAAAGACGCTCTATCTCACAAACTAATTGACTTACAGACGTCAAATTTTGACACGAATCATTTGAAGGTTGCCACTATATAAAAATAATATGCATTTAATACTAGCGACGCCATCTATGTGTCAGACTGGGGACTTATCAGCCAACCTGTTACCTATTATATGTTTCCGATTTTGGGGGTTTTTTTTTTTTCTCAGAAACCATACACATCTTTTAGTTGCTTCTCAAATGGGCGACAGCTTAAGGGGAGAAGGGCGAAAAACAAAACAGCTCTGTTTAGGCAACACAACTGTATCGAAGACACTCTGACCGTAATCCGATTGCGTTCTAATGGAGTTACTGTATGCACCAATTTCGGGGACATCGGCTAGCGCATGGGCATGTGCATGGGTACTCACCTTTTTCATTCGGATAAACGTTCAGTTGCTCATCATCGCGCGAGACTTGTGTGATAATTGATGTTGCATCCATTTAAGCATAAACTCCGTTACTTCAGCGTTAAAGTCCGTGTGGCGATGTCGGTTCGTCGTCGTCGTCTTCGTCGCAGTCGTGGTCGTCGGAATTGTGATCGAATATTTCGTTAGCAAATTTTTTTTATTATTTTTAATTTATTAAATATTTTTTTATTGTTGAATTATTTTTCTTTTTTTGCGTAGTTTGTAAACTAACCTGAGTGGGAGGATGAATTTTTAAAAATATATTTTTTTTTTTAAATTATTTTTTATTATTTTTTCTTTCGATTTATCTTTATATCATCTTCTTTTACTTCTTTGTGGAATATTCAATATTTCAAGCACTTTTCGTATTTACAAGAAAATATTTACGAATTTTCATTGAGGCATTTAGACGGCGGGATGACGTATTCCTAAATTAAGCGGTATATATATATATATATATGTATAAATAAATATAAATATATATATATATATATACGTGCATATGTATATATACTATGTAATTATTTTTATTTACTATTTGCATTTATTGGACATATGTATTTAACTTGTTTGAGATGACACAAAAGCCGATGAAGCTGGATATTGTAGGAAATAATTATTGCTGATGTTGTTGTTGCTGTTGTTGCTTGCTTGTGTGGTCACGCTGAAATCGGTGCACGCGTTCAACTGAAAAAAGAAATTTGAAACAAAAAAAAAAACATGATAAAAACCGAATGAGAAAAAATATTTTTTTTATTCATTAAAGAATTTGCGCGTCATATCGCTAAATTCGAAA
Source organism: Chlorops oryzae (assembly GCA_020466095.1). Taxonomy (NCBI): domain Eukaryota; kingdom Metazoa; phylum Arthropoda; class Insecta; order Diptera; family Chloropidae; genus Chlorops; species Chlorops oryzae. Next base: position 125,316,427 of record CM035806.1, on the reverse strand, counting down.
TGCGTGGAGCCGGAGTGCACGAAAACTGGAGCCTTCAGTTTAAGGTATCGTAACGTCACACATTATGTAAAATCAGTTACAGTCAAGCCTTCATAATTCGAATAAACATTATTTCACCAATTACTATCAAGGAAAAACAAGAAGAGCCGTTTTTACTCATTGCATTAAGAGTCTTAACCCTTCGCTGCATGATTTGTTAAATGAGTCGGAAAACATTTTTTCATAAGCAATGGTTTTGTTAACTATTGGTAGGATTGCAATTAAAGGTTTGTGGGGTTTCTCCACTCAGAACCATTGTTGCCATTTATTTTATATGCACGAGATATATCGATCCCTAACCGCGAAAAAGACGTACAAGCGTATATTTTTTGAAATTGACTTTATTGTGCAAATACAGTAGAGTACGGATAAGTGCAACACGTTTTTTGCTCGAATTCTTGTGCACTTATGCGTTCTTTGCATTAATCCGTTCATGTTTTCATGGGAACTCACAAAAAATTCTTCAAAGCACGCTGCACTTATGAGGTTTTTGCATTTATTCGTGTTGCATTTATCCGTAGTTCACTGTATGTATGTTCTTCAGCCTGCAACTCATCACTTAGTAAAATTCTCATAACGACAATAAGCTCAATAGTTAGATATGGAGATAATGCAGGATAAGTTCTATAAATTTTATGCTAGTCAATGCAAATAAGATCTGGATAAAACACAGCCCTGTAAAATTTGCATTTCTGTCGCTTAAGTCTTTTTCGCAGTTAATGGGCTCTACGCAGATATGCAGAAAGTATAGAGCTCGTTCTTGTGAAGAACGGCAATCAGAGTTGAAATTTCGGTGACAGGTCGACTGAAATATAGAAAATGTATGATTTAAATGCAGAAGTATCAGTAGTAACTAGTGTCCGACCGAAGGTTCGGCTTCGGCTTCGGTAATCGGCATAATCGGCCAATTCTTAATCTTCGGCTTCGGCTTCGGCTGGAAAAAGCCGAATATTTTAGCCGAATATTTTTGCATTTTAATGGAAGTAAAAAAGTCACGATAGATTTTCAATTGCTTTATTGAGACCTTTTACACTAGTGAATTATTGCCGTAAATGCTCACTTTGTGGGCGACTAAAGCGAAAGAATTTAGAGAAAATTTGAGCGGTTTTTTTTGTGCTTGTCAAATGAATAAAGACTGATTTTGTTTCCTTACTGTAAAATATTTTGCATTCGGCTTCGGCCTTCGGTCTTCGGCCGAAGTCTTCAACTCTGCCGATTGTTCGGCTTCGGCTAAAAATCCGCCTTCGGTCGGACACTAGTAGTAACACAAAGTACTTTTTGCCTTTTTTTGCATGTGTTTAGTATAGAAAATTTACTTCCTACACATCTGCGTAGAGCCCATAAGACTCGATATCCGAGGAGTTGATTAATAATGTTACTTAAGGAACATAAATTTCCATTAGTTTAGAGAAGTGATTCCCCTCTGGCTCGCATCAGTACTTAAGGGAAATTGCTGTTCTTTGGCGGAGAATATGGGGGCCAAAACTTTTTATGGGAATTTTTAGGGGAACAAGATTTTATTTTAAACTTCGGACTTCTAAACGGATAGAGAGATTAAGAGGGAGAGAGAGAAAGAGGTAGAGAGAAAGAGGGAGAGAGAAAAAGAAGAGACAAAGAGAGGAAGAGAGAAAGGAAGAGAGAGACAAAGAGAGGAAGAGAGAAAGAGGAAGAGAGAAAGAGGAAGAGAGAGCGGAAAAGAGAGAGAAAGAGGAAGAGAGAGCGGAAAAGAGAGAGAAAGAGGAAGAGAGAGCGAAAAAGAGAGAGAGAGAGAGAGAGAGAGTGAGAGAGAGAGAGAGAGAGAGAGAGAGAGAGAGAGAGTGAAGAGAGAGAGAGAGAGAGTGAGAGAGAGAGAGAGAGATTAAGAGGGAGAGAGAGAAAGAGGTAGAGAGAAAGAGGGAGAGAGAGAAAGAAGAAGAGACAAAGAGAGGAAGAGAGAGACAAAGAGAGGAAGAGAGAAAGAGGAAGAGAGAGCGGAAAAGAGAGAAGAGAGAGCGAAAAAGAGAGAGAGAGAGGAGTGAGAGATAAAGAGGAAGAGAGAGCGAAAAGAGAGAGAGAGAGAGAGAGAGATTAAGAAATAGAGGAATAAAATGAGTCAGAGACAAACACAGAGAGCGCGCGCGCGAGAAAAACATATAGATTTGTGGCTAGTCCACCTGCAGTCTGAGATCAGTCCGAGTTACTGTTGGGTATTTACGTGACGATACGTAGTTTTTTCATATCCAATTGTTTTTGTTGTTATTTATGCCTCCTGCTTGTTTAGTATGATTTTTTTCAGCTGTTGTTGGTGGTTTCTTTTTTTGACTTTGCGCTTTCATTTTTCTGTTTTGCGTTTTGTGTTTTCTGTTTTCTGTTTAGAGTTTTGAGTTGTTATTGCCCTTTTAAGTAGGTTGGTTGTCTGGTTGCTCTGGCTTGAGTGAGTTATCAATGCGAAAAATCAACAATAAACAGAAACACACACACACACACACGAAAATGTATAATATATTAAAAGAAACAATAACAAAAACTGTAAAATACAACAGAAACTTAACAGATTTCGTCTACACTGTACTGTAGACTCAACAGAGATACAATTCCAATCGGTTTATTTATTTTTAATTAATGGCACCAACTTTCCATTTTCATTTGAAATAGGTATTTGGGCGTAGTTTTCCCTTCCATTCAGCCCTCTCCTTCTCCTACTACTTCTTCTTCTGATTCGTGGTCTCGTCGACGTCTTCTTCTTCGGTATTTATTCCCGCTGCTTACTTACTTTGTTGTTCTTCTTCTTGTGGTTGTTGTTTGTGTTTTTGTTATTGTGCCCAAGCAGCAGACAATCAACGCGAACACACACCCAAACACAGAAACGAAAAAGCGAACGAAAAACACAAAAAAAGGAAAAAACACGGCAGACACAACACACACATACACACTCACATACATTCTCACGCGCTCGCTTCCACACATGGCAATGAGCAAAACGCTCTTACATGTTGTATGTAGGCATGTTGCATGAATGAAGCACCTTTTTATGGGGTTTAGTCATACGAATGAGCGTTTGAAAATAGATCAACAAACATTCTTAAAACATTTTAACCTCTTTAAGCAAACAAATGCAACAAAAGAATAAGACAAGAAATGGAAGAAATGAAAAGAGAAGACGAAAGTGGAGACATAAAAATTCGCAAAATGTGTTTAAAAATTAAATCAGCATTTTGTGTGCGCGCGTGGATTGCACACAACTTCACGAAACGCCGTAGCAGACAATCTTTTTTCGCTTCTTTTAAACGCAGGCATGCGTGTGTGTGGGTATGTGTTTTTGTGTGAATGCATAGCGATACGCGACGGTAGAGTTGCCGCCTAAAGATGTTTTTTAGAAACGTACAATGCATGAAATGAATTCAGAATTTGTGGAAACTTTTTGGCCTCAAAAATAAAAAATATATCATATTCATCGTGTCACATTGTCAAATTGAAGTTTTTCGTGAGAGCAAAGTGCGATTTCTCGCTCCATTTATCAAAATTTCTTGTTATTGCGCACTCTTGAGCGGGATTTTATTTGCCTCTGTTCTAGGTAATGACCTCTTTGCTATGCAGTCAAATATCCCCAGCTGGGAGATCAACATTTTCCAAAGAATTTTTCTTCGACTTTTGAAGAAGTTTACGTAAAAATCTCTCTCTCTCTCTCTCTCTTCTCTCTCTCTTTCACTCTCTAATTTATTTTGAACGTAGTTGCCATTTGATTCCGGGCTATAAATACTTTTTTTAATTGGGAATAAATTTAAAAAGGATTTTAAAAGACTTTTAGGCAGAGTCCGAAAATAACCATCAACCGTTTGAACATAATGATTCTCCTCCGACTTTATTCATATTAAGCAATGCATAAATGGTTTCTCTCAGAGAACAACAATTATGACAAGAACGATTCGGTTTCTCTTCAGTTTTTAAAAATATCTCTCCTTGCAATGAGACTTATATTCGAGAAATAACTTCGGTCATCCGGTGAGTAATATACGATTTGTTTGCAAATAAAACTCATTTTTCGCTGTTGTAATATCCGATCAGTGAGATTTATTTCTTTTCTCACATTTATATTCCTCACTTTGTAAGAAGAACTTTTATTCTTACAAAATAAAGGTTTCTCTCTGAACAAAAACAAATAAGGGAAGATAAAAAAATTTCTGTTAACCATTGAGTGTTATTGTTTTTCTCTTTAAATAAGTGTTATAGGTTGATGCTTTGAAATGGTTGAGAGATATCTTCGAACTCTGCTTTTAGGGTCTTCCAAAAGTGTATTTAACAAGGTGATAGCAGTAGTTCAATAAGAAAAACAAATCTAGAACAAACTCATTGTTGTGTTATTGCAAAGAAACTAAAAATTCAAAGAATTTCTTATAGCTTAACAGTTTAGTTTCAGAAAGACGAAGACAAATTTGATATTAACACCACCTTGTTAAAGTCGCCTTGGGTCTTCCCTTGAACTAGTATTTGCCTAGAAATCTTCGAAAACTCGTAAATAAAGAAGGCTTAGAATTTAATGAACGAAGTTTTGTATGAAAAATTTTAAATTTTTCCGCTTTTTTTATCTTCTCACGTTTAAGGGAAGACCCTTTTTGTGAATTGCCTAATATTTTACTTTTGATTAAATCGTTTTCACAGCTCGGAAAAATTTTCAATTTCACATTTTTTTTTTTTTTTTGGTTTTCCTTAGTTCATTTAGAAGAAAGCAATTCAAAGAATAAAATTGTTCTTTTTTTCATTTCCGACAAAAATTACGAGCAACCGGTTCCCGCCGATTGGAGACTTCAATTGCAAGGTTTTGCACAAATGTAGGTGAATTTAAATATTTTTCACATAAAACTAAAAAAAAATTTTATATTATTAATTTTTTTGTCCTAAAAAACCCTCCAAAAAACTCTTGCTTAAAGCAGTGCTTGCCAGCGTAATACTCTTTCATACAAAGCTGAGTATTGCGGCTTTGTTGTTTCTTTGTTGTTGTTTCTCACACACAGCGTCTGTGTTAACGAGAGAACCCAGCGGAAAATTATCTCCTGCATGACAAAGTCACCAGTGATGTCACTGATGACAATAGGTGACATTGTCATGCATGACATCTTGGAGGACATGTCATCGTGGAGGGATGCTGTTCATGTGCTTGCCTCTCATTGGCTACTGAAATTTAAATAAGGTATTAGCGTCAGTGCAGCGTAAGCATGAAGTGGCGTAGATGATGAGTGCTCGACTCTGAATCCGAAGATCGCGGGTTCGATCCCTGGCTGAGGCGAACAAAAATTATTAAAAATTGATTTTTAAAAATTTTCGAAATATTCAAAGAGAGGGCAAAGAAGAGAGTTTTCAACTGACCAGCTATGGATTCTATAAATTAACATTGAGAGAGAAAAGAGCATGTGCTTCTCTTAAATGCTTTTTTCGCCATCGCTCCTCCTAGGAGGACATGTCACCGGTGAAATCACTGTCCAACTCCTGTACAAATGTCATGCTAGGCGTCCTATGAATTGTCACGCATGCCAGGGTGACTTGTCAACTTGGTAACTTACAAAATTTCCAGTAGAATTTCAATACATATTAGGGGTATTCACAAAGGCGTGTTAAAAACGTTGGAAAGTCGGAAAATCGGAAAATTGCGACTCCTTAAAAACATTTTAAACTTTTTTTGTATTTTGCACAACTTTTTAAGCATTTAAAATTTTCCGATTTTCCGACTTTCCTACTTTCCGACGCCTTTGTGAATACCCCTATTTTTCAAAGCAAAACAAAATGAATAAAAAATAAAAACGGGCTAGACGGCAACACTGCGCGACATACCGACAAGTAGATTGAGTCAAACGTATCGCCATGCATTAATTCTTGTGTGTGCAATCGTGCGTTTGTGTGTGTGGAGTGTCTTCGCCGTCTTCTGTCAGATGTAACGGCGTGCGTGTATGCGATGTTTTATATTTTATTTTTATTTTATTTGCTTATTTTTGGTTTTTTTTTTTCATTTTCATTGATATTTAATAAATTCCGTCTATTACTTTGGCTCTTCTTGTTTTTCCTGCTTAGTTCCTGTTTAGCTCGAAATAAGGCTTATTATGTTGTTTTGCTATGCTTATTTACCTTTTCGTACGTTCGTACTAGTGTTGCAACGAATACTCGCATTCGGATTCGCGAATATTCGCCTATATTTTGGCATTCGCACAATATTGGCGAGTATTTTTATTAAGGAAAATGGAAAGGGAAACTTTGGAACTTTCGCACTTTTTCCTTAGTCATATAATTCTTAAGTGAAAAAAACGTAGATGGTATTGAATCTTATGAGCAAACTATGAAGGTCATAAATTTGTGAGAAACAATTCTTCGAGCTATCAACGTTTTGAACGAAGAAGTGAATACCTTTAATTCAATTTTAACAAAAAAAAAAAAAAAATAAATAAATAAATAAAAAAAAATATTAAAAAAAACATCTCAGTATTAAAAAGAAAAAAAATTTAACAATAAAGAATCAAAAAAGGGTGGTTAAATTCAATAGTAAAGTACAAAAAGTGGAAACTCTGTTTCTTCATCAAAGGACAAGAAATATTTCCGAAAAACACAAAACCCCTCTCGACTTCCACACTTTATTCAAACAATTTAATGTCTTTCAGCACGGAATGGCGATTCAAAAGCGGAGTCTAAGACCCGTTATAAAGTAGAAACGTCATTCTCGCATTTGCGATCATTAAAGTACATTTTCGCATTCGCGAATGCTAAAAATTGGTTCGTTGCAACACTAGTACGTACAAGAGAACCACATACTTTTTTGAATCATTCCAAATCGCAACGCACCAATGTTACGGAAATCGAGTAACAACCAAATTTCCGACCCTTTAATATTCACGAAATCAATTCCCTTTATTATTTATTTATTTATTTATGATTCTTTTATTTATTTATACATTCAAACAAATTTCCACTTCAAAACATTCAGATTCGTTAGCATTAATTGCTTTATCCGTTACACTTGTTTCAATATTTTAAAACACGATTTGTCAGCTATTTGATGCGTTTCCATTGCCACATTACGTACGTTTTTCCGAGATAGTTTTCTTTGAAAACTATTTATTAATATTTATTAAATATTATTCTAAATATACACGTGCGCAACATAAACCCCACATCCCAACGGTACGAAGCTTCGCAAAAAACTGACAAAACACTGGCGCACGGTTGCCACTTTGGTTCAATTGTACTAAAACTGGTACTTTTTTTTGTTTGGTACATTGGAACACAACCCAGCCGGAAATGTTCACTACTTCTGCAGTACTTCCTGAAGTGGTGAAAATTCATACTGCGACTACTCGCAATACTAATACTTACTTATGCCCTTTTCAGACTATTGCATTTAACTGAATTTAGCTGTTATAGTAGCATTTATCGTCGAATTTAACCTCTCTAAATTCAGAAATAAAGTAATGAGTTTAGCCGTTTTATATCGCAACCCTTACCTTTTACTCCCTTTTTTTCAACATTGAAGTTGATGAACCTGTAAGTCGTCGTTCATACTATGAGACAAGACAAGCGAGAGACACGGTGGTTGTTGGCAAGGGACGTTCGGGGTAGAGAGAGGGGTACGTGTCTTACGTACTCGGCGACACGCTTTGTGCTTGTCCTTCTCATCATAAAAATAGTGCTGCCATATTTGAGTAAATATTCTCTTCTTATGAAGAAGCATATCTACAGATTTCGGAAATAATTTAAAAAGCTAACTTTGAAGTATTAAATACGAATAATGTAGGAGAATAGCTTACACTTTTTCTAAAAAAGATCTTTGGACCAACTTATTTTGTCGAAAACCGTGATAATAATTTAATTTATCTTATTTCAAGAGCGTAGGGGATATTAATTCAGATTGTAGGTATTTCAAAATATTTTTTCTGGCAGCACTGTATAAAACCAGTTTCTTCTTCTATTTCAAATGTCGCAGAGACAATTTTTACTAGTATGAACACGAATAAGACACCAAAGAGAATTCACCGTGTCTCAAATCGCTTGTCTTGTCTCATTAGTATGAACGACGACTAAGCTAGGTTCGAAACCGGTCGTATCGGCTTTCCACACTTCTCGGCAATTTATGAAAAATAAATTTTTTCAATTGCCAAATAATACATTTTTCACTATAAGTGAAAAATGAGGGACCAAAAGCCCAAATAATAATTAATGAAATATGAAGATGGTCAAAAATAACAATTAAGTCAGCTGTTTGTATTTTGATTTGAAATTACCCAGCAAGCAAATTTCGGAGCGCTCCGAATTATACGTCTGAAAAGAGCCTAATGTAAGAGCGTTTTATGAGTAAACACATAAAATGGAGCGTTTTCGGAGCATCTTAAATCCTCTTTAAGCACGTGCTCAGAAAAAGCTTCGTTAGGAGGGTGAAAGTAACTTTATCTCTGTCCGAAAAGAGTATCCGAAAGCGCTCATATTGCTTGCTGGGTAATATTAAAAAGCGTGTTTTGACTACTGGATAGAATTGCAGCATGTTGAATGTTGTTCAAAATTGATGTAAGCAAGCTAATTATTAACTTCATTCCGGTTGCTTTCATTTTCAACAATAACATGCTTAACATTTTTTTCTGCTCATTTTCCATTTTGCAGCTTTTGAATAAAACAAATGCTCCAGACTGTGACAAGTTGTTCGAAAACCAATCCAAAACAAAAAACAGCTGTTTGAAGTCGTATATTCAGAAACGGACAGTCTGAAAGGGTTTTTGATAAATTCAACTTAAGGAGCTAAATTCAGATTTTAAATTCATAGTCTGAAAAGGGCATTAAGGTCTCGACGTGCGATGGTTCATAGCATACGATCGAAGGCATGCGAGATATAGCTTGCGATATCGCATGCCATCTATCGCTTGCGATGGGTTGTCACTTTTGAGTTTTTTTATAGTTTCCTCTTTTCTGCAAGAACGGATTTACCCAGAATGTCGGGTCTTTTTCTTTTTTGCTCTTGATTAAAATGCTCATCGCATACCGAAAATTGCCCACTCAAAAAATCTCTCTACCTCTACCCATGTGTTATTCATTAGGTAAAGGAGTGTATGACCCTGGTCCGCATGAAAAATTCATTTGGGCAAAGAGTACATGTTGGCTAGCTGAAATGGATCAAACATGCATGATTATTTCATTTGAAAATAGAATATGTGTTGCTAACATGAATGAAAATATAATTTGGAAAATTGTATATGGTGCCAACGCGGATGAGAATTACATATGAAAAAATAGTATACGCCGCGGGAATCTGATAGGAGAAGAAAAAGAATATTTAAAAAAAATTGGCGGATGTGGCCATATTTCGTCACGTCATGATTGTGACACATTATCGCCTTTGGAAAGACTTAAGAGTTTCAATTCTTAAAACATCTTTAGTACAAAAAAATTATAAAAGAATTTTGAGAATTGAAGCACACAGATTGAAAAATATCTTGTCATGACAATTTCATAGGATCTGCATTGAAAATAGAAGTATACAACTCTCTATCAAATTAAAACTTCAGTTCAAGAAAGGTTTGTTGCAACGAGCCCTTGCTTCTGTGATATTTTCACTAAAAGATCATTCGAAGAAGCACCAATTGGCCTATTTACATATGAATGCTTCACTTCTTCTGCATTAATGATTTTTTCATGCATGCGATAATGTCCGGCTGGGATTATAAATAATTTCTACCAGGACTAGTTGAATTCTACGAAAGCGGCAGCACTGGATTTGACTGAAAACAATTGTTAACGTTAACGGCTATATTTATATATAGTAGGTTGATAGTTTTGCTCAAGACCTGGTAGATTTGCATTATTTCCTCGTTGCAAAATAAAAAACACTTCGAAAATTCAGAGATAAACAAAATGATTAAAATGACAAAACTGATTAAAATTAAAAAGAGGAGTAAATTAATATTTCCAACCTTAAATAATAAAATGCTGGCTGCAGAAGAAAAGCTTATTTTTGTGAAAAGGTTATATTTGTTTTAGAACTTTGTTATGTTGGTGAAAATAATTGTATGTTTTGGTGGTTTTTCGTTTGATATAAAGCAAAAAAAAAAATCATTTGCATTAAAACAATTTGTTGATAGAATTTTGGTGGAGTTCATTGAAAAGATATATCCCAGCCGGATTTTGTCGCATGTGTGACAAAATCATCGATGCAGGGATATTGAAGAATTCATTTGTAAAGAAGCCAATTGGTGCTGTTTCGAATGATTTTTTAGTGAAAATTTCATGGAAGCAAGAGCTCGTTACAAGAGATCCTTCTTCAAACGAAATTTTCGTTTGAAAAATGGTTGATTACTCCTTTTTTCAATGAAGATCTTATGCAATTTTCATGAACACAGTGTTTTGCATATTTTCAAAATGTCTGCTATGATTTACACATTTTTTGAGCAAGTTTAATTCACTTACGTTTTTCATTGAAGTGCATTTAAAACTAAACAATTGTGATAGAATCAGTAACGTTTTATGTTATGAACTACCGTTATATTATAACATATTCTTTGAAGTGCTTTCAACTGAAGTGGAAATACAAAATTAAGAATTTTTAAAATCAAAAATACTTCTGTTTCTTTCCCTCCCAGATCCCAGAAGCGTTTACTTTTTTCAAATGAAATTTTCATTTTTATTAGGATCATATACTATATATTCAAATGCAATAATCATGCACGTTGAATCCACTTCAGTCAGCTAACATGTGCTCTTTTCTCAAATGAAGTTTCCATGCGATTTAGGGTCATAAACTCCTTTAACACATGAATTTTGAAGTACTGAAAATAGCGGCCATCTCCTAACAAAATTCATTAGAAGTAAGGGTTAGTAATACGAGTAGTCGCAGTATGAATTTTCACCACTTCGGAAGTACTACAGAAGTAGTGAAATTTCCGGCTGGGCTGGCTTTTGCTGAATCAACGCTGCCACTGACAAATTATTTTCCCTACCAAATATATCTCTAAATCCTACCACAATCGATTACAGCCCACCAAATATATTTCAAGTACAAAAAAGCGTTATTGCTTACAACTCTCGTATTTACAATAACAGAAGTCATATTGACACATCATGCACAGTTTTCCGTTGGAATTGGACTTGATTTGAGGTTTTTGCAGCAAAATGTGTTTCATTTTATTATATTCTTAAATTCCAAAACTGCTTAAAATAACGTATAAAACTATCTGCTTGAATTTAATTTGTCATATTCAAGCAAAAATATATGATTATCTTCGAAAAAATATTAAAAGAAGAATCAATCAACCTACACGTGACTTTCAACTGTATTAGCTTCGCTTTTATATATTCTTTTGTGCTCTATACTATTCGGTGAAAAAAAGACAGAGATAGATGGATATGGCGCATTGGAAAAGCATCGTTTAAGGTAGGGTTGACAATGTTCGATGTGTAAGATTTGGAATATAAAATAACAATTGTGCGAACGGAAATACAGTCCAACTTCCATATTTCGAACAACCATTATCAAAAGAAATAGTTCGAGTTATAAAGACTTTGAGTTAAGGAAATTAAGTTGTATTTAAAATCTCGCTATTGCTACCCGATTCAGTTGGAGTTATAAAAAATTCGAGTTGTAGAAGACCGAGTTATGGAAGTTTGACTACATATAAAAATGAATTTTGTTTAAAATGGAAAACTTTCCACAATCCTACCAAAATCTGATTCAACCTACCAAACTACCAAAGGAAAAAAATCCTACCAGATTTGGTAGAAAATGCCTAAAGTGGCTATGCTTTTGAATTCTATTCAGTGCTGTCAGACTTTTTAAAAGCAAAATCCTCCAATCTTGGAAAAAAATCCCAATCGAATTTTAAATGGCGCGACATAGTCCCGCGTAGTTGAATCGTTTTAAAATATGCAATTTGTTCTCGCTTAATTGAACAAAAAGTTTTTTTCGAGCACGAATGTGGAAAATGCGGGCATACTTTTGCTGATTAGATCGTTATTTTTAAAAACGGATTCTATAAATGGCCCTGTGACCCACAAAATTTCCAATACGTTCTATATTTTTGTGTTATTTCCGAAAAAGCATATTTTTAAATGAAACTTCTGCCTTTGAACTTTTGTAAACAGGTGTGTTTTGAATTGCGAACTCAAATTTGATTTCGTATTTACATAAATGCAGTGCCCAGGTGTTTTAAAATATTTTTTAAAATTTGAATGGTGAAAAGCAAAAGGGGATTCATAGCATGTTTCCACATAGTGCATTAATTCGATTACGTGCATTAACTCGTTAACGCATGATTAAAAATGTGATTACCCATACAATAATATGAATTTAAGAACCAATTTCACCAAGCATACTTAAGTAAAAATCGTCGTTTAAGCACAGATTTTCATTTTCATCAACCTAAATGGCAAGTCATACTTAAGTGATCCATATCGGGCACTTAAGTAGAGTTTATGCAACTCTGTGTTGTCGTAATGGAAACAGCTGATTTAAAAAGAAAACTATTTATGTATATGGAAACTTGTTCTATTTATCATGTCGAGCGATGATAGTGATTGCGATTACGAGACAATTATTAAAGTTGTGTTAAACCGTCGACCTCGTATAATCAGGGACCGAAAGAACTTTTTTATATATTTCGATGAAGTTGACTTTCGAAACAGATTTCGCCTTTCCAAAAGTGCAGCATGGACAATACTGGAGCTCATACGGCACAAGATAGCACACACAAGCAATAGGTGATTTTATTCTCGTTATTTTCAAACACAAAATGTTTTAACTTGCACTGTCGCAGAAAAATTTCTTCTGAAAAATTTTTAGTGCGGGACTCCATGTCTTATTTATTTATGTTTTAAATCAGCTGATTACGACGGTGTTGCACTAAAAATAAAAGGTGCTGCCGTACTTCCGCATAACTAAATTTTATATTTGATGAAACGGTCTGAAACTTAAATGCGTACTTAAGTGCCAATCGGTACTTAAACTTAAATGCCTTTGGTGAAATTGGCTCTAAGGGCTCTACGCTCTAAAGGGCTCTACGCTCTAAAGCAGCAAGTAAATTTCCTATACCAAAAACACGTAGAAAAAACAAAGAAGTACTTTGGCTTACTTTCGCTACTTGAGCGCATACGCTAATTACAAGTAATCGGACTCACAGGGTTACATTTAAGTCTTACATTTTCTATATTTCTGCCGACCTGTCATCGAAATTTCAACTCTGATTTCCTTTCTTCAAAAGAATGAGCTCGTTACTTCCTTTCAATTTACTTTAACAGCGTTGAGCCCTTAAGGCAGCAAGCAAATTTCCTATACCAAACATATCGCACCCCGCAACTAAAGAGACACAACTCAAAATTTGCCATTTTTCAGAAAACGCGATAAACAAAATGCATCGCAGTGTCAATCAAAGCAAGAAGAAAGGCATTACGGCTTTTTTTCGGCCTTTTGTAATAGGAAAAACGGAATGGAATTTTTCCTGCAGGTAGACAGGTAATTTAGGAACAAGATCCACATCATAACTCAAAATTCAAAGATTTTGAGTTGTGTCGCTTTAGTTGCCAGGGTGCGATATGTAGAAAAAACAAAGAAGTACTTTGGCTTACTTTCGCTACTTGAACGCATACGCTAATTACAAGTAATCGGACTCACAAGGTTGCATTTAAGTTATACATTTTCTATAGTTTTGCCGATTTGTCATCGAAATTTCAACTCTGATTTCCTTCCAATTTTCTTTAACAGCGTTGAGCCCTTTAATCACCTCACCAATGCATGCATTAAAATTTAACGCAGATAAAACAGGAAGGTTGCATTTGGACTTGCTTGCAGAGTTACGCAAAATTGCACTTCTGAATAGAAAGGCACGTAAACTAACAACCATTCTGTCAAATTAAAAGAACCGCTGAAATGAAAATCAAATTAAAAATGGAAAGTCCAAGGCGAAAGTAAAATTATTTAAGCTTTTTCACACATTGACATCAAATGAAGAATGTAAAATATACATATAACGTTTATATCTAGCAAAATTCAAGAAAGGGGTATTTTGCACTTTTTTCACTAATCAGCTGATTAGTTAATACCCCGATCCGAAAGTGGAAACGATAGTGATTAAATATCTGTGTTAGCTCTAATGCATATAGTTAATTCACTATGTGGAAACATGCTATTACTTGTATATAAATTTTTTTTGAAATATGCTTGGTAATATTGCCCCTAAAATGTTTAAGGGGACCTTCTGGTCTAGAGCACGAAAATTTAGGGTATTTTCATGATTTTTTTTTGGTATTAAGCCAAATAAAAAACGATTTTCTAAGTATGTAGGCTTATTATATTCTTTATTGACAAAAAATAAAAAATGTTGTTGTAATTTTTTTTTTTTTTGGTATTTTAAAAATGGCGTTGAAGTGGACCCTCTTTGAAAAAGTACCTCCGTGGTGTGAAAGATTTTGGCAGTTCTGGTAATCGAAAAAAAAAACAAAAATATGTTATTAATCAGAATGAATGCGGCTATGGCAGGAACTAGAATAAAAAAAATTTTTTTTAAATTGACAAAATGGCGCAATTTTTTATTTCAACTATCAAAAACTCCCCTTTTTTGACCATTTTTTTGATGAAAAAATATGAAGTTCTTGAAATAAAAATTCGATTCTAGTTCGGGCCATAGCCATTGATGTTATGAATAACATATAAAAATTCCAGACAAATCGGTTCGATGGTTTTTTTGTTTTCATTCACACCAGGTCAAAAAAAGTAGTTTTGAGATAAACGCGTTCAAAGTTGCTTTGATCAAGCGCGCTGCCTCCTGTCTCCACCTTCTAAAAAGGCTGTAGCAAAACAAATATTGTCAATATCTTCACGAAACTTTGCCAGCATATTCTTAAAAGTCTATTCTTCCGAAATATATAAAAAAAAAAAATCAATTTTCAAAAATTCTAGACCAGAAGGTCCCCTTAAAATAGGTGAAGACTATGAGTCTTAAAATATGAATAATTTCCAAAATATACAGTTTGTTTAACTGGAATAATTTAGCATTGCCCTAAGAAAATCAATAAAAAAGAACATAAATCCGTCAAATTTACGTTCAAAATATTCTATTTTTGAATTTATGCTTTCCCAATTTTCTTAATTTTTTTATGTCGAAGCCAAACACACAATTAATTCGTAGCGTTAAATTGAACAAGCTGCGTGAGTTCCCTCTAAGTTGAATGCAATTGCATAAATATTTTTTATGTTTAAATTTAAGAACCCAGAAAAAAATGCGCATAAAACACGTCATACGTGTGTATTAGTGACGTCACTATAGCTGTTATCAAATTAAAACATTAAGAAATTCAGAATATAATGTTAGCTCCCTTTTATGTGCTTTGACTCGTTTAAAGCTGATGCCAACTTGTTTTTTTTTTTTTGTTTTTTTTTTGTTTTTTTCTTTTTGATCGTCGTCTCTGGAGACTACAACAAGTGGCGATCACGTTCTTCTCATTCTCAGTCGTCGTCTATCTGTACTCGGAGAGTGTAGTTTATTATAGATTTCGGGTGAAGTTATTTCGTGTTCATTTTTATTTAATTTTATCAATTTCTTTTAAAATTCTATACGACGCACAATGAATTGCCTGCGTAAATTGCCCATGCGTTTGGTGAGTACGACGAGACGTGGCTAGACACAACAGAGATAAGAATTGCAATTGATGGACTATTGTTGGAGGCTCGTCATTCGAATTGATCGAATCGTATAAAATTTTAAATGAAATAAAGACCTTTATATAAAAGTATATATAAGTATATATTAACAATATGTGTATCGTTTCGGCGAGTGCTAAATTTAAATTTTGTTTTTGTTTCATTAACTTTTTCTTTTCGCTGATTTAGCTCGCCAACGCCGCACAACGTCAGAAGCAATGCTCGATATCTGGTGTAGCCGGTGCTATGCCACCTCTTACCTTCTTAACCGACGATGAGAAAATGATGAAGGAAACAGGTATGCCATTTTCAAGATTTATTATAGAGCACAAAGAAAGAAGGTGTGGTTGTGCGATTGTCAGCTATCTGAGGTTACAATCAACCTTCTTAATGAATAGATGAAGATCGTTTTCTACTTGGATTAGTCATAGTCAGATTCATATCAGAATTCAGAATTCGTTTAAGTCCAGAGTTTTTTTTTTTTGTTTTGTTAAAATTCTGTTGCTATGGGCTGTACAATGGATACGTAGATCAGGGAGGGAGGGGGGAGTTTTCGTCCGAGGCTTCCCTATCGAGATTGTTAGATTGTTGAATGTTCGACCTTGGGTCTTATAAACTTAACGAGATATTTTTTACTCGTCTTCTTTCTTACACTTTTTCCTCTATTTCGAGGTCCTTTCGTTCCGTTTACATTGGCTTCGACGAGAGCTAGTCGTAGTGAGTCGAATTTGAAACGAATTTGAAACGAACGGAGCGATCTACCTCCCCCCATACTAATTTGTTATTCATTGTGATGTGGCTATATTCGCCTTGCGAAAATATTGTTGACAGAGAATTTTTTCCTCAATTTACTCTCTTCTCTTATCGTTGTTTGCTTTTAAGCTTTGTTGTATTGATATTGGAATTTCAAATTAGAATTAATTGAGAGTAAAAAGAAAACATAAATCTTGACGTCTGCTTCATTTTGTTCTGGTTTTTACTCAATTCAATTTTATGTGTTAGTTTTTATTTAAAATTTTTATTATGAATTTCCTTTGCGTGCACCTACTAATTGAAATTTTCAAATACCCAGCTGGAAATTTGCATGAGAGAGAGAGAGGGAGAGAGAGAGAGAGAGAGAGAGAGAGAGAGAGAGAGAGAGAGAGAGAGAGAGAGAGAGAGAGAGAGAGAAAGAGAGAGAGTGAGAGAAGGAGAGAGAGGAAGAGGGAGAGAGGAAGAAAATTAAGATAAACAGGGAAAGAAAGAGAAAGACAGAAAGAAAAAGAGAGAGTGAGAGAGAAAAAAAGAAAGGGATAGAAAGAGAGGGAAAAATATAGAGAGAGAAAGGGAGATAAGGAGAAATAAAGAGAAATAAAGGGAGAGAAAGGATGAGGAAGGGAGAGAAGGGCGAGAAGAGGGAGAAAGAGAGAGAGAATGGGAGAGAAAAGGACAGAAAGGGAGAGAAAGAAGTGAACTGTGGAAAGATAGTATTTATTTGATGTAAATGTAACTATTTTAAAAATTTCCCAACTGGGCATTCAGGTTTGTTAAGCAACCTGTTCGGTTTACTTTATTGTAAACACTTCCCTGCAGAAAGTTTGGGGTCAATTTCAACAAAGTCACTAGACCCCGGTATGGTCCTAATGTCACTAGTTAAAATGACGGCAGTTTGTCGTTTGAAATGTGATTGCAGCGGGACTAGATCCTTTTTAACCAGAAAATGTTTAGTTGAAAGGAGATCTACGGATAGTGAGTTTGATGATTTCTTTACAGTTTGTGCTTTGATTGCGAAGTAGAAACAAAAAAACAAAAAATTGTTATTGTCTGCTGTAAGTTCGCATTCTGATCATTGAATCACCAAAGGATAATTAAATGAATGGTTAAGATTCTTGCTCATCAACGCGGCGGTGGGTGTTCGATCCATGGCTCGGTCAGAATTTTTTTTTTTTCAGATACCCAAGATTTTCTTATGTACATATTTTAGTTAATTTTTTTAATAGTTTTTTTTTGAAACCAAAAAAATGTTCCCCTAAATTTGTAAGAATTTTTTTCATAAGGGCAATTCCACCTAAAAATTAAATGTCACGGGGTTTATGTAGTGAAAAATTCTATACACGCGTTTCACAAAAACTCGAGCAACCAAAAACTCAAGTTAGCGTTTTGATCAACACATTAAATTTGCTTGTTTAGCATAATGGTTAAGACGCCGAATTACCAACCCAGTGATCAGCGGTTCGAGGTTCGTACGAGGGGAGAAAAAAGACGATTGAAAAAGAAACAAAAAAATATTTTAAAAAACAAAACATATAAATTTTTTTTCATTAAATTTACAAAAATACAAATTGACCAAAAATCAACCCAACTGTATATACTCCCCGGTCTAGTCCACATGTGCAAAAACTTTGACTAGTTACTTTCCTCGGGCAACGCAATGTTAAATAGGTCAGTTGAGCCCATGCATATGCAAATTATGAGGGATGAGTCCTATTCACTTTTGGTCTACTCCGGGGACTACTCACAGGACTAGTCCCACTTTCTGCAGGGTTATTTGAAAGAATGTTTTCATTTTCAACTGGTATGCATGCACGCACATATACATATATGTATGTATGTATAAACCATGTGCATGAGGCGGTATCAGCGAGCTCTCAAAGTCTTATAAAACGAATTTTGTAGCTTATCGATGCGAGGTTCGCGTGGCCGAGTTCGTTGAGGTGTCGAAAAAATTCAAATCCTATCGTGCCTTGTTCGTTCGCGGCACCATGGGTTCGAATGCCGCGTTCGTGCTCTCGTAATACATCTTGTTGTTATATATTTATCACAAGCAGTCAGCAGTTTAGAACCCGTTCAAAAGCCTAACCCTTTTGGTCGCATTGTCGCCTAAACAAGCGTTACACTTGTGATACAGTAAACGAACGGCGGTTGGGTGTAATAACCCAATCCTCGAATGCCGCCAGCCGTCTAAGCCTGCCCTCGAAGGCACTATTCTTGTGCCCCGTTGCGCCGGCCGACATTTGGTGTGCCTCTTACTTTCCTCGGGAGTTGAAATGAAACGCTCCTATCGATCATTTCATAGTTGGAAAGCTAACATTTTTCTATTTTGCTATAATAATTGTATACAGATATCTATTATATATATTTTTTTTTTCAATAATATGAACAGATACATATGTTTTACCGGTTCTTCAAACATATTAAATTAATCTATTTCAATGATTATAATTTATTATGACTATCAATAACAATTTCAACGGTCATGCAATTCGAACTGCCTTATCGATTTATTATTCAATAATTGCTTCAGTACTGGACATACAATTAACAATCTTGTTATGTTGAGATTAAGGATGAATGGATTGAGAAGAAAATGATATCGACGAATGCCGCATTTCTGTGTCGCCGGATGATCCAATTGAATCTTCTTTAAAGCGGTTATTCTGCTTCAAACGCATACAGTTTCAAATAATAAGATTCCTGCAGAAAGTGAGACTACTCCGGGTAGTAGTCCCCGGAGTAGACCAAAAGTCACTAGGACTCATCCCTCATAATTTGCATATATGCATGGGCTCAACTGACGTTTTCAACATTGCGTTGTCCGCGGAATGTAACTAGTCACAGTTTTTGCACATGTGGACTAGACCGGGGAGTATATACAGTTGGGTTGATTTTTGGTCAATTTGTATTTTTGTAAATTTAATGAAAAAAAATTTATATGTTTTGTTTTTTAAAATATTTTTTTGTTTCTTTTTCAATCGTCTTTTTTCTCCCCTCGGACGAACCTCGAACCGCTGATCGCTGGGTTGGTAATTCGGCGTCTTAACCATTACGCTAAACAAGCAAATTTAATGTGTTGATCAAAACGCTAACTTGAGTTTTTGATTGCTCAAGTTTTTGTGAATCACGCGTATAGAATTTTTCACTACAAAAATTTTTAAATTTAAAAATAAATTTAATTTTTTGAATTTATTTATTTATTTTCCTATATCCTTTGTATATATGATAATAAAAATTAAAAAAACTAAAATATCAAAAAAAAATGCTTGCAAATTTAGGAAAATAGTTTTTTGTTTCAAAATAAACTACATATTTAAAACCATAAATTAAAATGTGTACATAAAAAAAACTTAGGTAATTGGAAAAAAAAAAACTTCTCTCCCGACCCAGGGATCGAACCCCGACCCTCGCGTTGCTACGAGAGAGCCTTAGCCATGCTCATATAGTAATATAGGGGACACTTACAACAACAACCGAATTCCGTGGTGAACTAGTGATGCTATAATTTTTGGAGTATTCCCAATAAACACAAAAACGAGGATGATATCGTAACGATATCGAGACGAATTCGAGAAAACTAAATTTCTCGATATCGCGATTTTGCACTCGCGACGATATCGAGACGAAATCGAGAAAGCTGAATTTCTCGATATCGCGATTTTTCACTCGCGACGATATCGAGACGAATTCGAGAAAATTGAATTTCTCGATATCGAGATTCTGGACTCGCGAAGATATCGAGACGAGTTCGCGAAAATCCAATTTCTCGATATCGAGATTCTGGACTCGCGAAGATATCGAGACGAAACATTTTTAGCCCAATAAATACAAAAACGAAGATTATATCGCCACAAATTCGTTACGAATTTGAGAAAAACGAAATCCTAGAAAGTAGTTTAGTGAACTCGTTTTGAACTCGAAACACATAAGGGAAAAGAAGAAAAATAAGTAGGACCTAATAAACACAAAAACGATAACGAGTTCGAATCGAATTCGTAGAGCGTGAATCGCATTAAACGAATTCGAATCGAATTCGATTCGAACTCGTTAACGTTTTTGTGTTTATTAGGTCCTACTTATTTTTCTTAATCGTAATCTTCGTTTTTGTATTTATTGGGCTAAAAATGTTTCGTCTCGATATCTTCGCGAGGCCAAATTCACGGTACGAAACTTTAATTCTCGAAGGTAGTTTTGTTAATTTGTTTCCAAATCGGAAGGCATTCGAGGTAAATATAGAATCAAGCTAAACTTATAAACGAAAAAAAGTCATTCATTTCAATTCGGCGAAGACGGCGTAATGGGTAAGCAGACTAGAAACATGACTAGAAATCAAGACGTTCGGTGTTCAAATCCCACAGCCGGTGGATTCAAAAGCGTGGTTACCAGCAAATAGAACCGTTTTTTTTTTTTTTTTTTAACCGAAAATAGTATTATAATAAGACTGTTATTTGAATTTTACATTAAATATAAAAATTAATGATTTTTTTGCTAATCGTCCGTTAACGATTCGAGAGCGATGAAAATCTCGATTCGCTAGCGATTCGAGTTAAGGCTCGTTAACGATTCGAGAACGATGAAAATCTCGATTCGCTAATGATAAGTGACTCTCTCACGATATCGAAATCGTCTCGATATCGTCTCGAATTATCGTCGCGAAACATTTTTAAGAGAAAACGATATTGCCTCGATATCGTTACGATATCGTTGTGTTTATTGGGTTCACTCAATTTTGTAACTAAACATACTTGCATGTACATTTTTTTATGTTTTCTTTTTAATATAAAACTTTTTAAGTTTTTTTATGATAGTTTTTGCAATTCTGTACCCTTTTCATTCAGAAGAGATCTAAAAATATATAGTTTATGCATTCTATTTCTCATTATATGTAATAAGTACTTGTGCCACTAATTATGTATTGAGCAATTTTAGTTATGATATCACTGAATATTTCATATCAACCACAGAACTGGTGGAATTCAAACTTTTTGAGAATCGGTCATATTCGACGCATGAGTACTCTGCTTTATCGTTCCTCAATAATATGAGGAAAATTTTATCTTATTATACCCAGCGTAAGCGGGGTATATTAGTTTTGTGCGAATCTTGTAACAGGGAGAACTAAGCTCCGGAGATATAGACATATATATATAGAAATGATCAGGATCAAAAACTGAATCGATTTAGACATGTCCGTCTGTCCGTCCGTCCGTCCGTCTGTCCGTCTGTCCGTCCGTCCGTGGTCGGATCTCATCCGAAACGGCTGGACCAATCAAGTCGAAATGTGGCACACAGGTATATCGGGGTCCGAGTATGATCCTAACTAAAAATGGAAGACATCCGCTCACTGCCACGCCCACAAATGAAGATTTTTCGTAACTTCCGAAGTAAAAGGCGTAGAAGCTTCAAATTCGCAACATAGGTTCACCAAGGCGAATGAAAGGTGTAGGGAACTAATTTATGTGGCCCTCCCACTGCCACGCCCATAAATAGAGAAGCAAAACATAGTGCGCTCATAACGTCGGGACGCTGGGTATTTCAAAGTCGGGCTTGACCGACTTTAGCTTTCTTACTTGTTTGTTAATAAAATTAATATTTGGACGGCGTTCTTTTAAGAATTCAAGTGTTGTTAAAGACATTCTGATATGTTACTCAAAAATACAGCAAAAAATTTCGGGTAGGTGCGTTTTTCGCGTAAGTGCATAAAATTGTCTGGAAAATAATTGAATGCAGCTAAGCAGAATATACTATATCGCATTTTCGCTTGTTAAAAACAGTTGAAAACAACAAACAGCCGTCTTGTATACATATATTTTTCGATTAATAAAAACAATTGAGTTTTGCGAAAAACCTTGCTGCGAATTATATTTACTAACATTTATAAATACCATAATGAACTTCGTTCTTATCTGGTGTCCTATGACACAACTCAACTTGTTACCTCTTTTTTGGAATTTTTTTTCCACAAGCCAATAAAGCTCGACCATTCCAATTTTTCTTCGTTTTTATTTGTAACTTAAATTGTATTAAAATTTTTTTAAAAAATTTTTTTTCGTTGTTCATAGATAAAGTTTTTTTTAAGTCAAAGTACATACAGTGTACTTTCTTTTAAGCGGACACCTACGAGGCCGAAATATATGTCCGCTTAGCAGAGGTGTCCGCTTAAGAGGAAACTATTTGAGAATCAGGAACAATGGAGAGAGTACACTGTATACAGAAAAAATAGTAGGTCGTTGTTCAACACGGTAGTGGCTGTTCATGTTGTCTGAAATAAAAAAGTCGAAAGGATTACACCGGCACACAAAAACAAAAAAGTCTTGTTACAGAAGGGTGACATACCGTACCCTATGTTTTTTAGGGTGCTGATCATTTTCATGCATGGTGCATTATAGCAATTCCATCCTACTGGGGGTGATTGATCAGGAGTGCGGAGGGGTGTTGGGGAAATATTAAAGGTCGTAGCTTATTGTCAACTTCAAATTCCTATTCAGGACACCAAAAAATGTAAGTTGGGATACTTAATTTTTTATTTCATGGCTCTAGAAAATTAACCTTTTGGGGGGTTTTGGGGCCGCTGGGGCAAAAACTTAGAGTGATGGAGACCCCGGATTCGTGATCAGCACCCAAGAAACCTGGAGTAAGGTATGTTACCCTTCTGTAACAGTACTTTTGTTTGTGTGCCGGTGTTATCGTTAGGCATCCTCCGTATACTGAGCGAATTAACGATTGTGTAATTAACAACGATTTGTAGTATACTGTGACCGTAGTTTTTTTTTTAAAGCAAAACTGTACGGACGTATTTAAACTTGAATTTAACAACCATGCGTATTCTTTCCGAGAAAATTTCACTACGCACGTTTTTTAAAAAACTATTGTCAAAATATGCGAAAATATTGTTCATTCGATTTCAAATAACATATTAGTGGTATTCAAGCAACAGTGCAAATCGCAGTGTGCAATATTTGCACTGCTTTTTTTGTACGCAATTTGACAAGTGCAAATATTGCACACTGCGTTTGCACTGTTGCTTGAATACCACTATTAAGTGCACGCGAATTAGATTTCTCCATGGCGTATGGGTAGAGTATTCGCTCAACAATCCGAGGGGCGAATGAAATGTGTGAAAGAAAATTGGGAATTGACGCAGATGGAAAAATATTAAAGGAAAAAAGGGCAGTTAGAATGAAAAATCTAGCTTCCCAGCTCATAAATGAGAGGGTCCCATGAAAATTTATGTAAAAAATCAAACCATCAATAGGTCGAGTCAAGAGAAACATTTTTTGTTTGCAGGCGAAACTCTCTAAGTGGTACCGTTTACGAGCTGTAGCACTTCAAAAAAAGTTTATTTTAGTATGTTAAAAAAACGTTATAGTAAAGTAAAGGCCTATTTCCAATGCTTAGAGATCTAGGCGCGAGCGAGCGAGACATTATTGGTATTCAAGCAGGTACGCAAAATTTGCGCCCTCGGAAATTTCGCGAGCTCGCAAATTATTTTGCATGAAAAATAGTTTCCGCAGCCTCGGAAATTTTGCACGCAAAATATGCGCGATATTCGCTTTTTCTTCTTTCACCACAGTAAGCATTGAAACCAGCTGTTTTCGCAACATTTTTAGACACGATTTGCATAAGGTTCGTTCAAGCAATAGTACAAAGTTTGCGCGCGCAAAATTTGCACCTAGCCATTTCCGAGCCTGCTTGAATACCACTATTATTTCAATACATGCAATCATGTGGCGCAATCTACGATGCAACTCGTTGCGAGAGCTCGCAACAAGTTCGAAAATTTAAGATTTTCGGAAGCCTTGCTTTCTCGCAACTAGCTTTCGGAGCATTTGAAATGGGCCTTTAATAGCCTCCTCCAGTGATGTAGGAGTAGATTGAGTATTCCCACGTATGGTATTCCATACACACTTGAGTCCCATGTATGGTAGACTCCATGCCCACCATACCCCTTTCGCCTGCCCTGTATGTATGTATGTATGATAACTATATAATCGCGAGAACAACTCTGCAGGACTTTTATCAACCGATTAGCAAATAAGTTTATGATAAGTTAACTTTTTCGCAACTGACTAGAAATCGTTTAAAAAGTCATCTAGACATGAAGCAAATACAATTTAGGAAATTTCTAAAATTTAACTTTATGCCCACTACATCACAACTGACTAGAAATCGTTTGAAAATGCATGCAGGCATCAACCAAACTAGATACGAAAACAATTTGAGTTGTGTCATAGGACACCAGATAAGAACGAAGTTCATTATGGTATTTATAAATGTAAGTAAATATAATTCGCAGCAAGGTTTTTCGCAAAAAACAATTGTTTTTATTAATCGAAAAATATATGTATACAAGACGGCCATAAGACCAAATTTTTATACCCGACACACTCTGTGTCGAGAGTATATTGCGTTTGTGTGGTTGTGTGTAACAATTATAACCAGTCGAGCTCAGTGTTGCCAGGTTGAGGGATATTTCCCATTTTGAGGGAATTTTTGCACCAAATATTGTCAAAAGGGAAAAGGGGATTTTCTTTGCTTTGTTGAATACGATAGAGGGATTTTTCAATAATCGATACAAAGCCCTAAGCGGATCATCCACATTCGAGCAATCTTCTGCGAGCGGCTCGGATCGATGCAATGCTCGATCGTATGTGGTAATGTTGGTTGATGAATTGGCTCGCTAACATGACCTATTACGATCGAGCATTGCATCGAGCCGAGCCGCTCGCAGGAGCATGCTCGAATGTGGATGTGATAAAGAACTTTTAGTACCTATTTATTGTTAATATGTAGATATATACATATATCATATTCTATTTTTCACTTTGGGGTTGTAAAAGGAATTTTCAAAAATTAGAAAGTTGGGTGCGGCTGAAATTCACCTGAAATTCAAATGGGACATAAACCAAATTATTCATGTATGCTTGCTCCTGGTAATAAACATCCTCTCTAAAAATTTTAGCGATCGGCCTATAATTATAATTAGGGGTGGCAAGAGGGTAGTTCTCATGAACAAATTGAACAAAGATGAGACCCTAATGGCCTTTAAAATCTCCCCACCAACTTGCCTTAATAGTAGTGGTCTTGGGGCCTTTTCAAATGTACTATTTCTTTAAATACAATATGTAATTTTACGAAGCTACCTTAAGGTTTTAATGTTAAGAAATATAGCGATGATCAACATTTTATTACGGAAAAATATGTTTTTGTTTGAGGGGATTTTCGTGGGAAATTTCTATCGGTCACTGAGGGAAAAAGGGATTTTTGTTTGGTTTTCGAGGGAAATTTGGATCTGAAGTACTGGCAGCACTGGTCGAGCTAGACTATACAAAATATATATAGAAATGATCAGCGTCACTAGGAGATTTGATTTAGACATGTCCGTCTGTATGTCTGTATACAGTTTTCTATAGTTATACTTGACTCTTGACTTTAACGAGTTTTCTCTCTAGCAAACAGACACGCGTGCTTGAAAATTATTTCGAGAGGGTTTGTGTGCAGAAACATATTCCCAAACATGTTTCGTCTACCACCCTTTTTCAATTAAGTAATTTCCAGCGCACCGCCCACAAGTGAGAGTTATCGCATCCGCTGAAATTTTGATAGGTTTTGAACCCCATTTCGTCCCCCTCTAACAAATCATGCATGCACACCTGGTGACAAATTCAAATTTTTTCAACTCCCTTGCTTTTTTTCCGCTTATGTGTGGTGAATTTCTACGCAAAAAAGAAAGAAGTGTCCAGGGCGGGACTGTGAGCAGCGACAGTTTCACACAAGCATATAAAAACAGAAATCCATTAGTGCCATCATAGGGCCGACAAGTATTGTTTTTGTCCAGAGCGGCAAAAACTCTGTATCGGAATATTAGTTTAGATTTTCTGGCTACAAAAAATCTCTAATATCTTTTATCAGTTTTTATACCCGACACACTCTGTGTCGAGGGTACATTGCGTTTGTGTGGTTGTGTGTAACACCCAGAACCAGTCGAGATAGACCATACAAAATATATATAGAAATGATCAGCGTCAACAGGAGATTCGATTTAGACATGTCCGGCCGTCTGTCCGTCTGTCTGTATAGTAGTATATAATTTGATATGCCTGCTCATGGGGACATGAGTAAGAACAAGTTACAGAATGGACCCGATCGGACCATTTTATAAGGGTACCTTCAGTACTAGGGTGTGTTATGAAAATCATAAAAATTTTCTTGATCTCAAAATCGGACTTTTTCGAAATATTTCAATGCAATTTCGAATTTCAGCGTATATTTAAGCCTTCGAATAGAAATCAAACAATTTGCACAAGTGGGGGTGGCAAGGGGTCATATAGAAATTGAACAAAAGTCGGTATATGGGGCTGCTTATGGCCTTAAAAATCTCTTGAATATCATTTCTTAATGGTTCATTTTTGTAATCGTGTTTTAAAAATTATTTAAACATGTATGTATGTCTGTGTCGGGTATTGTATTATCAGGGTCGCCTGACTATAAAACCCTAACTTGTTTATTCTTGTTTCTTCTGATTTTATTATATTGTACCTTGATGGAATAATTTTATATACATATTTGAGTTTTTCATTATTTAACCCAATCGTCTCGTTTTCATTTGCAGTTGCAAAATTGGCACAGGAACAGATAGCACCTCTGGTGAAAAAAATGGATGCCGAGCATAAATTCGATCCATCCGTAGTCAAAGCGGTCTTCGAGAACGGTTTGATGGGAATGGAAATCGACACTGAATTGGGTGGCAGTGGCTGTAATTTTATGACCACGATATTGGTCGTCGAGGAGCTATCGAAGGTCGATCCGGCCGTTGCTGCATTCGTCGATATACACAATACATTGGTTAATTCGCTGATGATGAAGGTCGCCAGTAAGGAGCAGAAAGCGAAATTTCTACCCAAATTGGCCCAGGAGTATGCTGGCAGCTTCGCACTGACCGAACCTGGAGCAGGTTCCGATGCATTTTCATTGAAAACTATTGCGAAAAAGGATGGCAATCACTATGTGATCAATGGCACGAAAATGTGGATCTCGAATTCGGATGTTGCGGGTCTATTTCTCGTATTCGCCAATGCCAAACCAGAAGCGGTAAGTAGCTAAGCTCTTATGCTGGTCATCAATGCAACAAAAAAGTAAAAAAAAATACATAAATAAATCATATATTCTTACACAGGGCTACCGTGGTATTACAACATTCATCGTTGAACGTGATACGCCCGGTTTGACCGTTAATAAACCGGAAGATAAGCTTGGCATACGTGCGTCCGGAACGTGCATGGTGAATTTCGATAATGTACGCATTCCCGAAGAGAATCTTTTGGGTGAATTCGGACATGGTTACAAGTATGCGGCTGGTTTTCTCAACGAGGGTCGTATCGGTATCGGTGCGCAGATGATCGGTCTGGCGCAGGGTTGTTTCGATGTTACCATACCGTATTTATTGGAGCGCAAGCAATTCGGTACAGAAGTCTTTAATTTCCAATCGATGCAACATCAAATTGCAACGGTGGCCACCGAAATCGAGGCCGCACGCCTGCTAACCTACAATGCAGCACGTCTGCAGGAGAAGGGCGCACCATTTCTGAAAGAAGCCGCAATGGCTAAATACTTCGCCTCTGAGGTGGCACAGCGAGTCACGATCAAGTGCATCGACTGGATGGGTGGAGTTGGTTTCACGCGCGACTTCCCCCAGGAGAAATTCTATCGTGATGTGAAAATCGGCGCAATCTATGAGGGCACCACGAACATGCAATTAAGCACGATTGCCAAGGCCATTAAGAAGGAGTACACTAAGTAGAGAGAGCGAGGCTTTTGAGAGGTAATTCTCCATTATCGATGCTCCGATCTCTCCATTTTCTTCAGTTAGATTTTGCTATGCAAGAATCTTTAGCTTTCAAGCTACCTCGTTAGGTTTATTCGATCAGTCCAATCTGACTTATGAAAAATCGTGTCGATGACAAGAGCTTTTGGGAGGCGCCCTTTATAAATAGTCTGTCGCGTTTCCTGTTCTTTAAGTATATCTTTACTTTGTTAATTTTCTATCTCTCTCTCCCTCTGTGTCTTTCCTTGTGTTTAGGAAGATCGTAGCAGATACCGGAAGTGCATTTAAATTAATTGTCCAGCGCGAATTGAAAGAGGACGGCGAGCATTCTCTGATCTCGTTAAGGCAATTAAACGCAATTTATTTTATTAC
The DNA here is from genome assembly GCA_020466095.1 of Chlorops oryzae. Taxonomy (NCBI): domain Eukaryota; kingdom Metazoa; phylum Arthropoda; class Insecta; order Diptera; family Chloropidae; genus Chlorops; species Chlorops oryzae. Next base: position 125,287,808 of record CM035806.1, on the reverse strand, counting down.
TTTTTTAAATTGTTATCAAAATGGATATCCATAGAATATATATAAAATTTGTTTATTAAGTTTATATATATGTATATAGTCCTTAAAAGAAATGTAAGCACTGTGAGTACATTGTGTACCGTCATATATATGGATGTTTCGATATTTCTATGAAAAAGAAATTTCAGTTTTTAAAAAATTCATTGAACCAAAAAAAAAAAAAAAAAAATTATGAAAAATTCCCACTTGTCTGTTTATGTTGCTTGACCATCGGTTGTGGTGAAAGCTGCCAGAAGTATATTCACCACAGTTACCATGAAAACACCACCGACGAGGAACTCATTTATACGTGTTCGGGTCCGGGTCTTGGTACGCTTTGTGCGGTCACACTTCATGCGACGCTGAAAACGGGAAGCAACAAAAACCGATCGGAAGAATATGATAACAAGTAGGAAAAGGAATAAATTAAAATTAAAATAAATGAAATGAAATCAAACGAAATGAAATGGAAAACATAACGGAGTCCCATATGCTGGGAAATTTTTTTTTTAGACTAACCTTGAAGATCAATGCGATACCAACTGCGACTTGAAGAATCAAAGAGAGCGCAACCAAGCCTAGACTGATATAGTATGTTGATGCCTTGTTGTTGTAAGTTATGAGAAACCGCAGCTGATTAGCATTTGCCGAAAGTAGGGCAATGTCCATTAGCCCTATGTGTACAAGGACAGAAGAATGAGATAAAGTGGTATGAATAAAAAAAGAGAAGAAATTTTTAAATACACTTTCTGCAAAGACCATCTTGTCTAGAGTTCCGTCAAAAATTATTATTTTTCCCCTTATATTTGTTTTTGTTGATTTATTTATATTTTTCAGTGACTGATAACACTTTTCCTTCGATTATCTCTTTCTGTTTTTTGCGAATTTTTATTTTATTTCATTTTATTTTATTCTAAGTATTTGGTTTTTTTTATAGAATAGATTGAATTTAATTGTTACCTTCGGCAACATTTTTATGCTCAGCCCAATTGTTTGTGCTCTCTGGACAGGTATGCGCTCTCTTGCGCACTCCACGACCGTCAGTTGTGTCCTCGGAACTTTTCTCATTAATTGTGTCTTCTGTTTCGTTCTTCGTTTCATCTGTCGTTTCGAATTTTACAGCCATATGATCAGCGTTCGTCACTTGGTCCATTTTGACGATTTCACTCTCGGTCTCAAAGCAGCAATCGGCTGACGTGTCGAAATCGGCACTTATAAGACTATCCTCTCGGTTTAATATTTCAAAGCGTTCACGGGGTTTCGACATAGTCGAGCGGAATTTCACATTAACTTGAATTGGAATCGCGCTGTTTTCCACGGAAAATCGACCTGATCGTTTAAGGATCTGTTTTGGAATGTTTCGAATTTTGAGTTCGTTTTTTCGTTCGTTATTTTTATTGCTATTTATTTTGTATTTTTCGTAAATTCTTTTGCGGCTTTTCTTATCGTTGTGTGGTTTCTTTAAATTTTTGTTTTCTTTTTTTTTTAAATGTAGATAAGCCCAAGTAGCCTAAAGTTAGGCAACATTCGATTGGCACGAATTTATTCAATTTACTGGTAAGAAGGGGAGAGTAATTTCCCTGTAGAAGATTGAGGTAAATTGGTGCCCAAGCGAGTAATCCTTGAGTATAGGTAAAAGAATAAGTACACGAGTAGAGAAACGCACAGTAGCACCTAACTAGTGGCATGGCCAATGAGGCGTCAACAGATCTTTTCTATGCACTTTCAATGCTGACCAGTGTAAATACCTAAAAACTAAAAGTATTTTTTTGCTGCATATTTTTTGGCTGTACTCGTAAAACATCATATTATCAATTATAGTAGAATTTCTTCTTCCATATGGCTGTGGAATTTTGCGTTGCAACGTTTGCTTTGTTGTCTACCTTCCGTTTGAAAGCAAATTTTTTTAGCATGTGTGCGTCAAAATTACGTTGCACAGTGTTAAGACTCCATACATCTTAGGGCAAAAAATAAAAGGAGTTGCGCTAGAGCAATGCAATTGGGAAATGTAATGACATAATGATTCATCAACATTGAGCCTAACCATTGTTCGGACTACGGAAATCGCATTTCGTAGTAGAAGACCGAAAAAATGGGAGTAGAAATTAATGTTTGGGTAGTAAATTGGAATTTTTCATTTTCGCACAAAAAAAAAAGAAAAGGTCAACAATTTATTTGAAGCAAACATTTATAACTTCCATTTACTATTACTTATATTTTTTTATCTCCATCAGTGAAGATTTAGATACAGAGACATCTGTATGGAAAACAATAATTTGTTTGCAAACGAGGGAACACAAAAAATTCGTTCTCTTTACGTCTAAATCGTGACATAGACAAAATTATTTTGAGTTCGGTGAAGTGAAAAAATCGGAGTACATTTCAGGTATAGGGTAGTGGCGGAGTACATTTCAAAAATTTTTGAAAAAACGGAGTAGATCTACTCCGATCGGCGTATAGTCCGAACCCTGAGCCTAACTAAGACATGGGGTTCCTAATATGGCCCAAAAAGGGACAATTTATATATGTCTCAACTGAATACTTTTAAACACTTTTTTGTACTTTTTTTACATTTTTGGATAAAGAAAAAGTTAAACCAAAGTAATTAAGATCCAAACTCTCTCTCTAAGTTTAACCATTTTTCGCCTCTGTCGCAAAGACCGTTAGCATGGCCTTACTTGGGTCAGTTACCCCCACTTTTAGGTATCATAATTGTAAGAAATATTAATCATTTTCAAAAATATTTTAAATATGGGAAATTCCATGAATACTGTTCCACCTGTGACACTTATTTTTCAGGTTTTAGCTCATTTGAACGAAGGAAAAGGACGTGATTTAAAAAAAATTTAGTTTTTGAAAGCCTTTAAAAATAGTTATTTAGGCACTGAAATGACGGAAATTTTGCTCGGAATGACTGTCACGGATGTCACTGGTGGGACCGTTTCTCGTGAAATTGCCCATATGGCATTTAAATTTTAGAAAAATTTGAACTTTGCATTTTGGTAAGTTTGGCCACGCTCGCGACACTGTGCTGTGCGTTGCCCGGCCGAACAGAATTATTGATTGCAAAGCAGTTGAACTAAAGAACAAAAACAACAAAAATAAATGTGAGCCAAAAGAAACGCATGAAGACAAGCACGGAGAATGAAAAAGACAGACCTTGGCTAAAAAAAGCAAAAGAAAAAAAAAAACAAACAAAATTAAATTAAGTGGCGTGACATTATTACGATACTAGACATCTGAGAAACAGGAATTTATAACCTTCCCCCAGCTTTGTGAGAGAGTTCTGATCGAAAGTTTTGTGTTTTCTTATTTCTTCATATTTTCTTTTTTCTTTTAAAGTCTCATTTCGTTCGATTCTGCCTTTGTTTCTTGTTCTTTATTGAAAATCCTTTTTGCAACGGTTCGAGCAGCTTGAATCGTTTGGCTTAGCTGCTACCTCGCCGGGGGTTAATGTCGCATTGTGATGCGCATGACTGCAAGTTTTTTTGTTGTTGTCTTATATTATTTCCAAATGTCAAAAACTGCCCGTTTGCCGTTGCAAGGACCCGACATAAAGGAACAGCACGTGCTGATTTCCAACAACGAGGGAGAAACCATAAAACGTGCGAGCGTAACATAAATGCAGGCCTGAGAGCGAAACACACACCAGAGAAAGAGAGAGAGAGAGAGAGAGAGAGAGAGAGAGAGAGAGAGAGAGAGAGAGAGCGAGAGAGAGAATTCCTTGATGTTGAAAATGTTATAAAACATTTTCATCCTTTTTTTTTATGTTCGAAAATCGTATGACTAAAATGACGTCAATGGACGAAATTTTTCTTATGCTCCTTAAACAATGGCAATCGGTGTAAACGCAATCGTAGTAGCACTGCAGAAGAAGTAAATAAATCTACTTAATTCTGTTTAATATGTTGTTTTCTTTTTCTTCTTCGACAGTAATTGTATTATATATTTGATTGTCGTAATTTTTCATATTTTATCAGCTGCTCTGATTGCATTCTGCAGACTTCCCTCCAACGGATCTAGAATTGAACATGATGAAAATACCCTGTTGGAAATGGCAACGACGAAATGCGTTTAGATCATAATTTAAATCATCGCACTAATTAGATGGAAAAGGTTTTTTTGTTAGCAATAATAATATATTATATTAATCTATATATAAAAGGTACTGAATGCGCAGGGAATCGGATAATATTAACTCTTCTTTTTTAATAACTCATATATAACAATTTGGCCGATTTCACCAAAAAATTTAAATTAAAGAACTAATACAGTATTTAAAAAGTAAATTTTCAAGATGCCAAACTTTTTGTAACTGTATGAAAATTTCTTCGAAAGCTAGTTTCCTGCAGTACGGAAACAGTTTATGGCAATTTTCAGGTACTCCAGCACGAGTTAAATATTGACTACAACTGTATATACTTTTGGTTTGCCGCGCACCAATGATATTTTTCGAGAGTTAGAAATATTCGGTTTGTTTGACAACCAAAAAAGATAAAAATTTGCACTAGTTTAGATCATAATTTAAATCATCATTAAATAAGTATGAGAGAAAAGAGAGTTTTTTTGTTAGCAATAATAATATATTATATTAATCTATATATAAAAGGTACTGACTGCGCAGGGCATCGGATAATGTTTAACTCTTCTTTTTTATATACCTTATATATAACAATTTAGGCCCGATTTCACCAAGTAATTTAAATGAAACTAACTGTCAAATTTCATATAAAAAAGTAAATTTTCAAGCTGCCCAACTTTTTGAAAACTGTATGAAAATTGGGCAGTTTTGAGCAGTTTCCTGCAGTACGGAAACAGTTTATTTCAAAATTTTCAGGTACTATAACACGAGTTAAATATTTGACTACAACTGAAGAAAATTTTTGGTTTGCCGCGCACCAATGATATATTTTCAAAAAATATTTAATGGAAACCATTTTCTGTTGTGTTTGACAACCAAAAAAGATAGAAAATATTTCATTGGCACGTAGCAAAACAAAATTTTTTGTCAATTTCAGTCAAATATTTGGCTCGTGTAATCTTACTTTTACAGTAGCTGAAAATTTTGAAATAAACAAAAATAATAATAGAAAAAAAAAACAAATAATAAATAAGCTTTTATGTGTACCTTAAAAGGCATATAAAAGCATCATCACTAGGTCTCGGAAAGAAATGTTGTTTCTCTGCAAAATGTCCTCAATATCATAGATGGGCATATTGCAATAAATTGAAATTGCGCTACAATTTTTTTTAGTGGTAGTGGGATTAATATTTAATTACCAATATATGGTAGTTAAGTAAAAGAATTGCACCACCACTACATGCGTAGTGGTATTTAAAATCGAAATGGCACTATCACTACTTTTTAGTGGTAATTGAACCACTACCACTAAGAAAATAGTGATAGTGAAATGGTTAGTGCACTACAAAACTAGTGCAGTGTGCCCATTTATGCTCAATATCTTTAATAAATGCTTCAAAACTCATTAAAATATTTTTTGGAAGAGTTTCTTCGTATAATTTGCCAATAAAAATTAAATGTAATACAATATAAATTAAAGAGCATTAAATTAAACTAGGTTCGCCCAGTGATCGAAATTCGACCAATCTTAGATACACACACACACACATACACACACACATACATACACACACACACACTTTAGAGTCATTTCTATGCGGAAATAAGTATTCCCATATAAAATACGTTGGAAAAACACCTGGTAATTTTTACCTGCTTACGACAGGTATACGCAGGTAAAAAATGGTTTGTGCACTGCTCATACCTTTCAATTTAAAAAAAATTTATCAAAATCGGTTGACAAACAAAGGATAAAATGGTACTGAAAGGATTTGCCTTAGCCTTAGCCTATTTATATATATAGATATTATTTAAAATAATTCTTTGTGCAAAAGCCAAAGAGTTTAAAGGAAATATTCCACATGCATTCATTTAGAAACTTTTATCGCATTTTTTTCATAATTTTTTATGACATTTTCATCATTTTTAAAGGCACTTTTCCCCTGCCTCTAGTCATCACTAAGCCGTGGTCGTTTGATTCAATTTTCCTAGTGGCATTTTCAAATGAAATATGCTTAAAAAATCATTGAAGTGCTTTAATTATCTCGGTGAAATGATCAACAAGCTATCATTGGAAAACTGCATGTTAAATGCAACCCTGAGCCAAATTCGTCGATGCCAAATTTCCTCATTGCCTTGTTAATGCCCCGCGTTGCATACTGGGGTACGTATGTACGTGCGTACCGTGTATTTTCAGCTCAGTGTATCGCCGTTTCAGTTTCGATTTTGAACTTCAGTTTCCAGTTGACGCTCAGGCCTAAACGACGGCAATAGTAAATACAAAAAAAAAAAAATACAAAAAAAACCAAAATAAAATTTGAAATTAAAAAAAACTTTAAAAATCGAAATTCCAAAATTAAAACTAAAGCGAAAAATCCATGTGCAATAAAAAAGATTTTATGTTTCTGACCAAAATTATTTCAAATTGAAATCGTCCCGTCGTACGAGGAGCAACGCTTTAAGGTATCCCTAAATCATTCTGCATTGTTTTATTCTGCACTGAATTCGATTATTTTGAAATTGCTCTCAATTCTTCTTCACCAGGAAAAAGTGGAATTGCAAACAATTGATTTTTCACTTTTGTTATTCCTCATGTTGTAGTTATTGTTGCCTGCTGTCGTTTTCTTTGCTGGTGTTGTCCAGTGACGAGCCAAAACTGCGACAGGCAGACATGCAGACAGACACATAAGGCATTGCGTCCATGTGGCCATTTAGAGTTTCCATCATTCTTTCCACAATTTCAGGACATCCTTGTCTTTTAAATCATCGCCAGCTGTCTGTTTTCAACGACTCTGCGGACATGTGATATAATTTCGGTTTTTTGTTTTTTATGAAATTTACTTTCTAAATGGATCAAAAAAATCAATACTTTAAGACGCAATCGATACGAAATCAATTCATCGGATCGGTTAGCATGTCATATTACATTTTAGCCTTTAAATATGCTAGGGTTTTTATGATTGGAAGCAATATGAACTGTCAATTGAATTTGTATCAAGATATATCAGGCATGCTTGATCAAAACAAATTAATAAGTTCCGGCTTTAACCGGGTAAGAATTACAATCAGTTCAAATTGGGTTAATAATTAATTGTGCTTAACAATACAAAAACACTTGATGGCTTCGGAAACATGCACGTTGTCGGACATACAATAGACATTGTGTATGCAAGATAGGGATTCTTTGAATCTCATTCGACGGTCACAAGCTTTTGAACTTCTTACTCTGATGGGTGATGAGAAAGAGAGATGTAGAAGAGAAATTGAACAATGGAATTGAATTTTTCTTTTCGCCTCTAAAGTCTAAGGTAGTGGTAAAGCTCCTCTAATGGGCAACATATACAAATCGCAAATAATAAATATGGAAGATTTCTTTTTTGGAGAATGCTCCATACACATTGTATGTCATCCACAGATTTCAAAGACTATATAAAATATATTTTTCCATCCACTGACCTTCATGAAATATTGAAAACACGCTCCAATGGTAGCATGAAACTCCTTTGAAGTACAAGGGGGCAGGACTTTGTCGTTTGTTGTTATGATTTAACTGTTTAAGATTTCTCCATGCCTGGAAATTGTCATCCTCTGACTGACTGCAATATTTCTTGTCGCCTCAAAATCGCGCAAAAATCGCAATCTTGAATTTGTTTTTATTTTCATTTTGTAGCTGACCGAATGCGTCTCATTTTTTATTTTCTTCTTCTTTTGATTGTTTTCTTGTGCAACAAAAGCCGCCGATAAGACTGCGACCTTTCGTATTTCCTATACTTTTATTTTCAATTTAAATTTATTCATTTTTATTATTATTTTTTATTTTATTGTTATTTTAAAACGACGTTTATCATTTAATTCTTTTGCCGCGGCGATTTCCAGAGTTCAGCTGAGTTCAGATACTCCCGTTTGTAAAGTGGGTTACTTTCGATTGTAGCGTCTAACCGATATACTGGGTAGGCAGGCCGGTGTGGTGTGACATCTACCCAGGTCCGTTTCAAGAGTTTCAAGAAGGAGTCATGGTCCTTGTTGCGACATTCTTTGCACCGAATTCCCCTTCGGGATCGAAATTTCTTCCACTGCATGGACCTCGGGTGTTTAGCGTTGAAATGGCCAATTCAATTTGTATGGAGCAAACCAGTTTGACTAATTTGTTCTTACCCATCACTAGGACTCGGAAAAAAAATGCACTAAAAATGACCTAAAATGTGTTAAAACTAATGAAGATACACTGATAAAGACTTCAAGATCATTTAAACTCATTAAAAATATTTAATTTGAAGGGGGTGTCTTTGTATTCATTGAAATTCAAAATTCAGTGCAAAAACAAAAATTAATAAAATGCGCAAAAAATATTATTTGGACATATCTTTTGGCCAAAGATTTTAAGGGAATTTTTCACATGCATTAATTTGAAAGCTTTAACTAGATTTTTTCATCATTTTTAGCGCTTTTTTTTTTTTTGTAATTTTTAGTGCAGTTTCCTCCGAGGGTTACTCATCACAAAGAAAAAAACTTTCGATTCCCCACGCGAGAAAAAACTCAAACCCATTTTTATATTTAGGGTAATCCCTTACCTAAATTGCTACGTATGTAAGTATGTATGTATGTATGGTGAAGTGGATGCCACTTAGGCCGTTTTCCGGACCATTCTCTGCAGTAATTGCGGGGCAAATTGACCCCTTCGTCACCACTGTCATTCCATAGACATGGTCAACTAGGAGGTCTACAGTTCCATTTTCTAGAGCATTCATGTTATGAATTTGCTGCGCGAAAATCACAAGGCTCCGTTGCGTAGTGGTTTGCATGTCCGATCATCAAGTCGAAGCAGTGATGGTACACGTAGGGAAATTTCCCTACATGTAGGGAAAAACTGCGGAAAAAAATGGCCGTAGGGAAAAAAGGACAGATTTTGAAAAAATAGCTGAATATAGGGAATTTTAAGAAAACTTTATTTTGGCAGCATTTTTTCAGAAAAAAAAATTGTAATATGGCAGCGACGAATGCAATATGATTTTTACACACACACACATACACAAGTTTATATATTTTCGTGGAAAGAGGCTCTTATATATCAAACAATAACGGTGGTATTCCAATTAGTCAATTCATTACAGTTTCATATTTTCCGCTGAAAGTGCTCGCCAAAATGTAAATTTTGTTTTGTTATAAATACTTGGACGTTAAAAATATAGATGTATAAAAAAGAATATCCATTTTATTTTTGTCATTAAATTGTAGGAATTTATTACAAACTTAGACATTTGCTCTCGATTTAATACAAATATGCGCGTATTTGTGAAAATATTTTTACTTGTTGCCATTTTAATCAGGTAATTAAAATAATTATGTACCATCTCTCATAGAAGCTCTGTTCCTATTAGCAAAAAATTGGAATAATTTCAAACTTCTGAAGATTGTTCATCAGTCAAAATTTTCGCCAGTGGACAGAGAAAAAACGCCTATGCTAATTGGAAAATACAAGGATTTTTTTTACTAGCGTACCTATATATTATATAAAAAAAAATATGACGCATTTTGATTTATTTTTATTTTCAGGCAATTTCACATACATCTACCCTGTGTGCTGCTCAAAATTGTAAAGTTAACAATACTGGCGTTAAATATATATATAGGGAAAATATCCTTTGTGAGGTATTGGAATGTAGGGATTTTATAAAGTAACATTGCGTAAATGGAAAAAATGTATTAAAAAGTATTTGTACCACACTGAGGATTTTGTAAGTGCTGAAAATAAAAATAAAAAGTTGTAATCCCAGAGGCAAGGTCTGTAGAATCCAGGCAAGTGGAAAAGTGAAAACTTTAAAATTCGGAAGATTGTTCTCATAAATTCTTATGGGTGAGAAGAGAGGAAAAATTCTCCTGAATGCTTTCACAGTTCGTTCGAAAATTCCCACAAAAAAAATTTGTTTTTGCCTGTTAGGTACCTATAATATTATCCACTTAAAAAAAAATTCGTCACCCGCCCGAGCGAGATTCGAACTCGGGTCTTCAGCTCGATAGGCCAGACTCTTCACACTGAGCCATCTGAGCCCTGTGCGCGGCGTAGACCATGTCCATAGGGAGACTATAATTGACGCCGTTGTCTCTACTGCATCACTATTTCCAGCGTCGACTGGTGTCCTCTCCCATATACGTTCATACAAAATGTCAATAGGAGAACGTAATGCCACGGGTACAGTTGGTCACTAGTGCTGGTGACATGGAAACCAGCACAGGAGTGACTAGCACTAGTGACATTTACTGCAGGGTAGTTCAATTGTCAACTGGTGTCCGCTTGAACATATGCCGATACATAGTGTCAATAGGAGAAGACAATGGGATGGGTACAGTTAGTCACTAGTACTGGTGACGGAGGAACTAGTGACAGATTGAATCAGTCACCAGTGACAATTACTGCAGGCTTGTGGTCCAACGAGGGGTTTTCTTGCGTTTGTGTGAGCGTGTGCCTTTTTATGTAGTGTGCCCCTAACATGTGATTTATGAAAAACCAGTGCTGGGCCTGGAACACTACACTACGTTTAGCCTTTGCCGGGAATCGAACCTTGGGACCAAGAGACACAAATTGCTACAATAATGCACATAAGTTGTAGCAATGTTGCAGATACACTGCTTCTAACTTGCTTTGATATAAAAATGTGTCTTTTCATTGCATTTGCAATGAAAATTGAAGTATTCCTGAAATATTAAAGCAATCTTAAAACATTCCGGATATATCGCAGAAATTTGAAAAAATATGCCTTTTTGGTGAAATGCACTTTTGAAATAAAGTCTACAACTTGTTCAATGTACCTACTAAATATTTATTAATTATACCGATGATGATGGTGATTATTATACAGTTTACTCTCGGAAAAGTTAAGTCTCATACAAGTTAAAAGTTGTGAAGAGTTAATTGAACTTCTGCTCTCATGGAAAGCCTTAAAAAGTTAATTTTTCATTAACTTTTTTGTGCTGACTTATAATTTCAGATTTTCTCGCTATGCTTTGAAAGATTTTCGTAAACATTCAATACACACACACATAAACCAAACAAAATTCTATTTTTTAAGCGCAAATTTCAACATTGCGAGAGCTCTTTACGAGGGTTTTTACACCGAGAGAAAAAGGTAGTTATATTAACTGACAAAGCAGGTTAAAATAACCGAGTTCACCGTTAATTGTTAACTTATGTACAGTAGCGGTCAATTCAACAGAACAAACACAGTCAATAAGGATAATACTACCTGATGGTTGATATAACTGTCTCGCGGTTAAATCAACTGTCACCAGCGACTGGGAAAAAAAAATAATTTTTTGCTTTGACTTTTTTTTTTCTTCTTTTATTAATATTTTTTTTTAAATTAAATTATTATAATTTTTCTTTATTTATTTGTTTCTATTTAAATCTTTTTCTCTTTCATCTCTTTAAATTTTCTCGCCTCGGCCGAGCCTTGAACCGCTGACCTCCACTTCGCTGGGCGAACGTCTTAACCATTACGCTAAACGAACGAATTTAATTTGTTGGTCAAAATGCTCACTTGAGTTTATGGTTGCTCAAGTTTTGGGGAACGTGCTTAAGGAATTGTTTCACTCCCAAAATTTTTTACTTGAAAATGAACCATTAAAAAAAATTAAATAAATTAAAACCTTAAAAATTTAGGAGAAAATGTTTGTCTTCCAAATCAACTACATTCTGAACAAAAAAAAAAAAAAACTGTAATTAAAAAAACAATTGAGAAAAATTCCCGCCGCCAGCAGGGATAGAACCCCGAAGCTCACGACTGTCGAGTCACAGCTTAAACAACTGAGCTATCGAAAACTCCGGAGACGGTTGATCAGAATGCGAACTTATACGTCTAAGTGAACGAAAGCGAATTTGAACATAAAAAGTAACTGTTTTTCAACTGTTCATTTGACTGTCTTTTTCAGTGCATTTAACGCGGAATACAGTTTATTTGACCACTCTTTCTTGAACTGTTCTAAGTAGTTGATTTAACTGTTGTTAGTTCTCTCGGTGTAGAAATCAAGATTCGAAAGAAATACTACCAAATTAGTAGTGGGACTCATGCAGTTTCGCAAATTGTGGAAAATGAGAATTTTGTCACACAACTGTCAAAATTTATATAAAAATTTACGATGGGAAAAGTTGCGAAGGCATTTGCGAAGCTGCCTGAGTACCACTAGTTTTTCATAGTTTGCTATGTTTATAAATATGAATGAGCTTATAGCTCATTTTTATGGCCTTTTGGCTTCAAAAAGAGGGAAAAGCTTAGAAAAATTTAGTTTGTAAATTAATGGTGCGTTTCCATATGGTGTTTAACTCTGAAGTGTTTAGCTTAAACCATACAATACTACAAGTGACACTTGGCTATGGCGGGAAAAAGTCACCGAGACGGGTGAGGGGAGGTGGAAAAATTATATGGAACATGGACTTTCACCACACAGTTTAGACATTCAATAAAAGCAACACAACCGCAATAAAGTTTAGACCCTGTAGTAAACAGCTGGGAAATTCTCTGAAAGGAACTAGTACTTTTACCAGAACTAGAAGAACCAGTGCAATTTTTGGGTAAGCTTCCACCATAAACATACTAGTGATAATTGGAATAATCGTATCCGTTCATCAAAGTTGAACTACAAATCAATCGATAGTGATTGAAAATAAATGTTTTTTCCCAAGATGTGCTTGCAGAAGAAGGAAAACAAATAAACGATTCTGGTACCTTTTTCCCGTAAACAGCACTAGTATTTAACTGGTGCAAATCTACCCAATTTTATCAAAAAGTACTAGAATAGTTCTGGTGCATACTGCACTAGTGCTTTCCTGTACAGATGTTATACTGATTTTCTACAGAATTTTATATGGACAGGGGTATAGAAAAGAACTACCCAGTAGTCAGCGGAGCCACCACAACACTAGCGATTTCACTAGTCACTGGGTGTCGGGGATCGGTCCCTTTCCTATCCAAGACGCTGGCGAATTTAACATTACGATCTCATTGCCGGGGACAGGTCGTCCTTTTATGCGCCACCTTTAACCAGTCATTTCGCTAGCGAAAAGGGGCAGGAAAATGGCCTAGCACCAGCGACTGAGAAAAAAGAAAAATTTCATTTTTTGTTTTGAATTTTTTTAAATTTATTTATTTTATTAATTATTATATTTTTTTGTTTATCTATTTTTTATTTTAAATCTTTTTTATTTTAAATCTTTTTTATCTTATTTCTCTTAAAATTTTCTCGCCTCCACCGAGCCTCGAACCGCTGACCACCAGATCGCTGGGCGAACGCCTTAACCATTACGCTAAACGAACGAATTTAATTTCTTGGTCAAAATGCTAACTTGAGTTTAGCGTTGCTCAGATTTTGGGAAACGTATTTAACGAATTTTTTCACTCCAAAAATTGTTTACTTGAAAATGAACCATTAAAAAAAATAATAATAATAAAACCTTAAAAATTTAGGGGAAAATGTTTGTCTTCCAAAATAACTGAACTATGAACAAAAAAAAAAAAAAACTAATTTATAAAAAAAGTAAAAAATTTAGGAAAAATTCTCCCGGCTATCGAGTCATAGTTTGGACCACTGCGCTATCGAACCCTTGACGGGTAATTGATCAGAATGCGACGTAAAAGCAGACAACAGCAAAAAAATCATACGCAGCGAATAGGGAAATGTGAGCTGAGGCCTATCTACTCTTTCAGGTTCATGTGGTAGGTGAAATGGCTAGTCATCAAGGACTGGCACTTTGGCATGTCACAAATATCGGGGGCGACCTACTGACTACAGGGTAGTACTGGTGCCTTTTGCACTAGTAAAATACTAGTACAGCACTAGTTGAAATTTCTGCAGGGGACTTTCACCAAAACGCGTGTACGTATAATGCCAGTATCACTAACACCATGTAGGAGTGTAGGTCCCCAGCAAACAAAAAGCTCGTTTTCGATTTCGTTAACGATATCGATTCTTCGAGAAAGACTGATAAAAGTATTGTTAATGACAATCGCTTGAAAGACCACAACGAGTCCGTTTTCGTTCCTAAAGTTTAATCGTTAACTATCAATCGTAAACTGGCATATTTCGACCGTTAACGAATTTTTAACGATAATCGTAAGCGATGGTTTTTCAATCGTTAGTAATAGTTGCAGTCATAATCGTTTTCTATTTTTCGAAGTAATTGTCGAAAAAGAATCGAAAATAATACGTTTTTCTCGCACAGTCGAAAAACTGTCGAAATTTTGGAAAAAACTCTTGCATTATTGAAAAAGAACCGGACCTAGTCTTCGTTAACGAATAAAAGTGACTCGTTATTTGCGATAATCGAAAAGAGTACGTTTTGATGTTTGCTGGGTCTAACCCTTCGTCTTTCTAATCCCTGCAATGTGTTAGAGCTACGCTGCTTCAACCTAGGCATATAGCATGAGGAAAAGAGAAGCATGCTAGAGCAGCGAAATATTTAGCTCTGCTCTGGTGAAATGCATTGCCACTTTTATTTTTAATTTTGGGAGATTTTCGAGTACATTACATATAAAATATCTACCAAACTCATAAAACGATATGAAAATCTTAAAAAACATAAAACTAATCAAGGAAACTCAATATCAAGAAGAAATTTAAATTGTTTTTTAGTCCTACCCTGTCCACATAACTTTTTGATCACACTGTTTGAGCAAAAATACTGAATTCTATGTACAATCAAATTCGTAGCCGTGCTCAAAAATGTATGTCAATTTATTACAAAATAAAAACATTCGTGCACATTAAGCAAAAACATAGCGCAATAAATTTATTAAAGCTTCAATTATATCTTTTAAAGCAACATATATAAAAAACCCGAGCTGACGCCGCACAGTGGTTCGTCTTCATACATATCGCGGCAATAAATATAAGCAGATGTCGTAGAGCTATGAAACTTGGCACCAAGTCTTTATTTGACATAATTAAGAAAAATATGAAGTTTCATCAAAATCGGCCACGCCCACCGCCCACCTCCCATACAAACCAAAATTTATTTTTAATATAAAACGTGTTCCTTTCGTTTAAATGTCACGAAATTTTGCATGTTGGTAATATTTGATTAAAGAAAGATATCCTGCAAAATTCATCCAAATCGGCCGCGCCCACCACCTACCGCCCATATAACTCAAACCGTTTTTTCTCCATAAAACGTGTTCCTTTCGTCCAATTGACACGAAATTTTTCATGTTGGTAATATTTCATAAAAGAAAGACATCCTGCAAAATTCATCCAAATCGGCCACGCCGACCACCCACCAATTCGATTTCAATTAGAGTAAGAGGTGTGTTTTAATTGCGCAAAATTTACTTTTTTTTTTTAGAAAATAAATAGAATTGGATTCGACTGTAAATTCAAAGCTGAACCGCATATTTATTTATTAGATAACATGTCTTTAACAATGTCATCCAGTTCTAAATGTTTTTTATTTGGTTGACGTCTTATATGACTAATGTATGGGTCAGATGACACAACTAAGATATGCAAAGTTAGGACAATCACCATATAAATTTGCGTTCACATTGTTCTATATTTTGCATCACCCTAATGAAATTGAAAAAAAAAAAAAAAAACAACCATCGAAGTTCTATGCAAGTTTGTTTTGATTCTTTTCTTTTTGCCTTCGTTTCTGCTTTATGGTTTAAGCGCTTTTAGTATAGCAACAACGTTTAACAAAAGACAAATCGAGATAAAATATTTTTGCCATTAACTATAGAATGTGAAATGTTCAATAAAACATCGGTAATTAACTTGTGAACACTAATAGATTTATTTATAAATCCGTTTTAAATTTAAAATTCTTATAAAATTCAATTTAAAATTTAAAATTTTTTTCCACAATTTAAAATATTAATGGATTTCTGAATAAGGTTATCAAAAACTTTTTTCTCGTACATACTTTTTAGCCATAACTCATATTTTAAAAAGAAACGCTCAGGCTTTCTATACGTTTCTTCCCAACGTTTTTTACAATTGGCAAGAAATCTACGTTTAATTTCATTTTTCACTATTCCCATTTCATTTTCAGTTATCACTGGTTTTTTTGATTTGATGAAATTAGTCAATAAATTAACGTCGTAATCGCAATTAACAAGTTCCTCAGCTATTTCTGAATAAAACGCGGAAAATACGCTCATTTTGCTTTTGTTTATTTCTTATTATTTTAAAATACTTATTAAATGCAACTTCAGAATTTCCTTGTTTTTGATTCGCTTTGGTTTTTCTCCTTCCTTTATCCTCTTTATTCTTAAACTCTTCAATTAGTTAATTGTTGCTATTATAATTCGGCTTAATGAATAGGAATGCCTAAAAGTATACTATAAATTTTTCAAAGATTTTTATTGCAATTGTCATGCATTTTTTTTTACAAAATTGATGATATCTTAAAAGTGCTAGGCTATGCCGGCCGTTTTTTTTCATTATATGTTAGAACTAACTAAAAGCTTCAATTTTTACCCTATTTGAAAGTAACTGCTCGTAACTCACATTAGTTCTATTCCAACAAAAATAGCAAATCCTGTATTTTTTGGAGTCATTTTCATTTCCGCATAACTTTTAAACCACTAATCGTATCTTACTGATTCCTGTGGTAATTTCATGAGTAAATGTTATATTTTACTATAGAACAAAATTTTTGGTACAGAAAAGATTTTATTTTATATTAATTCCGTACTCAATTTAATGAAAAACTTAGTCAATTATTACCCTTGCATGTTTATGTAACTTCCAACGGGTATACAAAGTACTAATATTACTTTTTGAAACAAAAGCTTATGGATTTCTCTTATTTGGACAATTCTCTACAAAACTGCATCATTACTTTTTCGAAATCATATGGCCGAAAAATTGATTTTTTGCCGCTGAAAAACCACTGTGCGCCGTGTTTCTTTGATAATTTTCTCGCAAGTGGCATCATATGTTAGTGCCATTTTGTGTCTACCCGTATTGTTGTTGGTAGCTTTTTGGTGAATTTCTCGAAAGTGTTGAATTTCCTATACCTGCCTAATGGTGTATTTCCCCATCGCGGCAGAGCTAGGGTGATTGATTCGGTTAACCGATCGGTTAACCGCCCGGTTTTTTTCGCGCTTTGCGAGGCGGTTTTTTCTCAAAACTGATTTTTCGAATATCGAATAAATCGGTTTTTTTAAGCGAATACCCGGTTTTTTCTCCAACAGATTATTTTAGCCTTCAGATAGTTATTTTCTTTCGAACGTCATACAAACTGCATATAAAAATTGTCATGAAATTACCTCTATTGACGCCTTTTACACTAAGCAATTATATTTGTAAAACTCTTAGCGAATTCTCTTTTCGAGTTGCATTTGAGTCTACATTGAAAGTATATATGTATTATCATTAGCTACACTGCAGGAAGTACGAGCAGTTAAACTCTAGCGTTTTACTACTTCTAATTCCACCAGTACTGGTTCTTCTTTATACCTTTGCTTATGTCTTGTTCTGTAGAAAATTAACATTGCGCGTGAGCTAAAAATCACCACTTGTACACTCGAACTAACACTTTACTAGTGCTTTGGGAAGCAAATGGATAAATTGGATATAGTAAAACAATAGTTATTTTTGAAAGATTTTTCACTGTGGTTTTTAAAGGTAGAATTTTTTTTTTTGATTTCGGTGTATCAACGCATTTTGCAATAACAATGTCATGGCAATCCTTATTACTAACACGAAAAACAATTTTTCCATACAATACAAATCAGAGATCTATACGAAACTCCACCCCGTCAAACGATAAGCCCACATTTTTTAGCTCAGTTCTATTTAAATAAACCTTAAACGTGAATTTCCAACACATTAGGGGAATTCACAAAGGCGTCGGAAAATAGGAAAATTTTAACTGCTTAAAAAGCTGTGCAAGATAAAAAAAAGGTTAAAATTTTTTAAGAAGTCGCAATTTTCCGATTTTCCGACTTTCCAACGTTTTTAACACGCCTTTGTGAATACCCCTATTGTATTTCTTCATATACGACAAAATATTTTACGAACGATGATATATATTTTTAACTTATGGTATATCAAATGAAAATATGGCTGTTTTTAATCTATTTTATACGCTGAATGTGCAATTTTTTGTTTGGGTTTTTTTTAATAGTATAAGTTTTTTTCAAAATGGCTTTTAAATAAAACAGTCACAAACAAATAACACCTGCCCCGAAATATCTTTTTATTTGGATTTTTAACATAACCGGTTAGCCGGTTTTTAGTTAAATTTTATTTGCTCAATCGGTTTTTTTAATATCCTTAAATATCGGGTTATTCGAAAACCGGTTACAGTTAAAGGTCGAATAATCAATCACCCTAGGCAGAGCCTTTTCGACGTCGACAGTTAGACCTACACTCAGCGCTGCCAGGTTTTTGTGGGACAAATTCCCGTTTTTTTGCTCCAAGCACAATGTTTTTCCCCTTTTTATTTTATATTTTCCCCATTTTTCTCCCGATTTGAAATAACTAGCGTCAATTTGTGGTTTATCTTACATATGAGTCGCTCAGTGGATAAACTAGTTGTTAAAACAAAACTCAAAATTAAAATAGCAAAATTTATTATCAGGGCTTCTTTAACAATTTTTAAAAAAGTCATAAAAGTCATAAAAAGAAGTGTATCCACGCTAAATCTCAAAAACGCCTAAAATGGACTCATTCCCTTTATCCACTGAACGACTCATATGTTTATTTTGTTGAATATTGTTAATAAGAAATGTGCATATAACAACAAAAAATATTCTTAGCGAACATAATTTGTCTTTTCGTTACTGTTCCTTTGACCAAGTTTCCTAAGTTTGTGTGTTATAGGTGTGGGTTTTTTGGTCGGAAAATTTGAGGCAATTCAAAATCTCGTCCACTTTTTCCTCCTACGCGTTTCAACAAAGTAGCTTTGTAGTCTTCCTCAGGGAGTCTATTTTTATTGAAAATTTTTATCAAATTTTTTAAAAAGATTTACGATTAAACTTTACAATTGTTTATATTTTTAACTAACATCATTTTTTTAGATAAATTTTTTCATTAGTAGGAGTAGTCTAATTTTTTAAATTAACAAAAAACCTATTCTGAACAAAAAAAAATTGTCTTCCTTCTTAAATTAATTTAAATTTAATATCGCATAGACAAAAAATCGAAAAAATACGTACTTTTTGAAAAAAAAAAATATATATATATATAGCCAACTTGTAGGGGTTTTCCCAGTTTTAAAGTCAATTTTCCCCGTCGTCCCTTTTAGGTCGAAAAATCCCGCAAAACGGGGAAAATCCCGCCATCTGGCATCGCTGCCTACACTCCTAAATTATTATCATATAGAACTATAGCTGCAACTTCGGCCAAATTTTGGCGCGTTTGGCTATAGTTCTATATGATTATTATTCTCTCTATCGATTCCCTCTTATGTATTCTTATC
Organism: Chlorops oryzae; assembly: GCA_020466095.1. NCBI lineage: Eukaryota > Metazoa > Arthropoda > Insecta > Diptera > Chloropidae > Chlorops > Chlorops oryzae. The sequence continues at coordinate 125,268,294 of CM035806.1, read as the reverse complement.
AAACCAACAAGCTAATTTTTAAACAAATGAGAGTATTGTAGTATTGTATGGCTTAAACACTCCCAGCGGGCAATGTCCCCCTGACAGAATCAATGATGTCAGGGTGACTTTGGATCCGCCATGCATGACGATTGGTATGACGCGCAGCATGACATTCGTACACAATCTGACAGTGACCGAATTAAAGATATGTCATCGTGGTATTAGAAAAAGTCACTAGTGACTCCCAGCAGGACATAGTCATGCTGAAGGGAGCGATACGGAATGGAAATGAAACGAACAGTCGTTTTTAGTTCAATTTTTATTTGTGTTATTAGAGGTTTAAATAAAAAACTGTGATTTAAAATGAAAAATTTAAAAAACAATACTTAAAAAAACTTAACTCGACTCTTAATTCGCATGTTATAGGTTTTACTTGAAATATTTATACAAAAATAAAGCTCGTTCGTTATCGCTATATACATTAATACATACATTCAACAACTTAACTGGCCTCTTCATTGGCATAGACCAGGATTTACTTTAAAAATTAATAAAAAAAAAATAAAGCTCGTTCGTTGTCACTTAAAGTGTTAACTTGAAGAATGTAAGGAGTGGTAGTTTACGATTTGGGGGTTTTTTAAAAGTTTTGCTCTGTGTTGGCTTTTGAAGTGCTTATTTTTATTAAGTTTGAAGGCGGCGCGCAAGTCGTTCCTAAATTCGGCTTCCGAAAAGCCCTCGTAATGCAAAGCTCCTAGCAATATAAGAAGGTTGTTCAAACAAATGCAATATTGAAAACTTTTGTAAAATTTTAACTTACGATACATCCCATTATATAAGCCACGATACTGTTTGAATGGTTTTTTGCCGCGAATTCCATCGAAATTCATATTAAGAATTAATTTCATGTCTATGACATTTTCCAAATTCTTTTTTACTCCGCTTGGTCCGAGCAACGATTTCAAAGACGATATCTGAAAGTGGCGGAAAATGAAAAAAATATTATAATTGAAGTGAATGCAATGTTGTATAAAAATGAACTACATTTTTCAATAATATATATGATATGTTGGGTTTTTGTTTGCATCCTTCATAAAAATTTAAAGTAAAGATCTTTATGTTTCCAATAAGGCTTTAAAGTTTGCTTTGATGCTTTAAAGTTTACTCACATATAGTTCGTCGTCAAACTCCATTTTTAACTTAATTTCGTGAAGTTCTCCTTCTGTTTTTATCGGAAACATCTTTGCAGGCACAACTACATTTTTCTTCACCAATTGTTGCACTGTTGAGAAAGTTTCGCACTGAATTTTCATAATTGCGTCCATTTTGCAATTGATGTGGTCTGAAATAAACATTTAAATTCAATGTTTTGTTAAAAAGTGAATAGAAATTGAAAGAATTGTTAACAACTTACCTATTATTTATTTTTCCATTTCATTGAATCGAAGTGCAATTACACTCTACTGGGATTGAATTTAAGGAACCACTGTCTTTGCTTTTCTGTTTAAGAATGAAAAGAATTGGCGTCCACTTCAAATCTATCGTCTTGAACAGTCGGACTTTGCGCAGACGATGAGCACGGCAACGATTTCATCAACGCATCTTCAGGAGATTGCAAAAACTGCTGCACCACTTCTGCTTCTTCTTCTCCTTTTTCTTCTTCATTATATTTTTTATTAGCCAAACGTTTTATATTACTTCGGCTAAAACCCCTTTCCATTTTTTTTTTTTTTTTGATTTATTTAAATTTGAATATATTTTACTCACTTTTTATTTTTATTTTTAATTTTCTTTTTTCACTTCGAGCTTCCACGTACTTGCGAAATTTGATCACGACAGCAATGCTGCCCGTAATATATGCAGTGTTGCCAGGTAGCTCCCCCTAAAACTACTCCTTAACTCCCCCCAGATTCGAAATGTGCCCCCTAAAAAGTACAATATTCGAAATTAAAAAAAGTAATTTGGAAAGGACAACAACAAATTTGACAGATTTTCTATATCAAACACTTTAAACTTCGCACAATATTTGTTTATACATATATATCATAAGCCCCTAAAATTCTCCCAGGAAAATTTGTTCCCCCTAAACATGCCCCTAAAAATTTGTTCCCCCTAAACGACCCCCTAAAAGTAGGAAAAACCCCTAAATCTAGGGGGAAAACCCCTAAACTGGCAACACTGAATATATGCTGCCCGCTTATGATATCTTATATTAGGTTGCCAGCTTATGATATCTTATATTAGGTGAATCAAAAACATACTACTTCCAAACTAAAATTACCTACCTTATTTAGCCATTTTTCATATTGTATGTACAGCCTCTAATTTTTTTTTATAATAATTATTATTTTTATATTAACGGGAAAATAATATCAAAGAATATTCACATTTATTGTTGTTGTTTTTTTACGTTAAAAACCAACAAAATTTGAAATGCACCATTCAACAGTAATAAACTGCCATATCATACACTCACAAAAATATCATTTTCGTTAAGTTGGCAACATTCATACATAATTGCCATCAAATTCTTTCCTTCAACAACACTGTGACTGCTACGGGGAAACATCCCTTAAGGGATCATGCGTGACTAGTCACCAATATGGATCGGTGAAATCACTGATGTATTTGTCCTGCTGGACATATTTGCCTGCTGGGCTTCAATAAAACACAACCGTTTCCACCTACATGGTTTCCACTTGCACGAAGGTGTTTAAGCTTGACAGCTGTTCGTGTATTTTCAATTGATTTAGGGCTGCCAGCTTTTCAAGCGCTAGAATTAGTACATTTTTTTTCAAAATTTGAAAAAATTTCAGTACATTTATTTTTATATAAAATAAAATCTGTACAAAAGCGTACTGATTTAAGTCCTTCCAGAAATCAGTACACTTTGCCAACATGTATGAACACTACGGTTAGCGAGAAGGTCCCTGGGGACCCTTTTTCATTTTCAAACTGAAGTTACTCCTTTGCGACTCATTTTTAAATTAATTTCGAAATATGACTTGAAAACACGCCTATTTATACACACCCTCAGAAGGGTATTATGAAATATTATGAATCATAAAAACGCTGGAACCAAGTTCCGCAGGCAAATTTTTATTTCTTTTTTCTTTAATATTGGCGTGCATACTTTTAGGGCTCAATTTCCATAATTTTGGTTGCCCTAATTATCGATTTTTGTTTTAATTTTGTTAAAATGCTCGAAATTTCGATACGATTTCTTATCGATTGAAGTGTTTTCGAGGTGTTTATGAGATAAACACTTCGTTTTCGTGTTTAGCGTTTGTATGTTTAGGGCTTTAAACACGAAATCCTCCTTAAACACGTATAAAACACTATATGGAAACGTGCTATAAGAGCCGATTTCACCAAGCTATTTAAACAAAACTTAAACGAAAGGAACTGTCAAATTGCATATAAAAAACGTCAATATCTATTTAAGTCTCATTTAAATGCGTTCGTAAAACTGGCGGTAAGAGTAATTCTGCTTTCTGACTATTCCATTTAACCGATTTCAGCTGCTGGTTTTATTAAATGTTGAATGAAACATTTTAAAAATCGTACATAATGCTTTGATACTGTATTAGAAAAAAAGGAGTTTCTCATTTATAATGCAATGATTCCTATACTTGCTCTCCTCCATTCTCTCCTTCGTTGTATGGGAACAGTGGAACGTACAGTTTAACGCCAACTCCGAAGGGCAAATTTCTATTTAAAGAAGCCTTTTTATAGGTTAAGTTTAGCTTCATCGGTAGACTTTCCAGGAACCACCAACTAGTGGGCGCCGTATCTTGTTTAATATTAAAGGCCTCGTCTCAGTTCGGTAAGAAATACCCGCGGAAAATTCCTAGGCTATTTCGCCGAAGAAAAAAGGGACCTATTATAAAAATATTCTAAACAGCCCTGACGGCATAGACAGCTGATTTAAATTTAAATTTCAGTTTAAATTTCGAAATGTAAACCTATTTTTAAGTATTATTAAACCACCTTCAAATTCAACTTCAATTATTTCTGCTAGGAAAGCCTGGGTTTCGTTGTGCATTTTTAGGCAAAAAAGTACTAAAACATATGAAATTTTTTTCTCAGCTGCGGCCAGCCGTCAGAAATGCCACGTGAAATCTCTGTCAGGAATTATCTGAAGCGTCTTTTAAATAATTGAGTTTTTCATTCCTAGCCGAACTGAGGCCTTAGCGTAACTGAAAAGGTAGGTAGGTAGGTTGAAGTGGCTGGCTCTTAGGCCGTTAATCGGCCCATTGTGATACCAAGGAGGTTTTCTTGTGTTTGTGTGAGTGTATGTCTTTTTATGTAGTGTGCCCCTAACATGCGATTTTTGAAAAACCAGTGCTAGGCTTGGAACATTACACTCCGTTTCGTCTGTGCCGAAACTCGAAACTCGGACCCTGGGATCAAGAGCATAGCACGCATCCCCTCCGCTATCCCAGAGCCACATGTGGAAAATTTTTGCGTCAAGCGGAATTCGAACACACGCAGTTCTGGCTCGGAAGCATATACACCATCCCCTGAGCCAACGGCACCCACAATTTGTGTATTATTAGTCAACATCAAAATATGGCATATTTATCTGCTCACTTATTATTGTTTTGAGCAAATGCGTTTCCGCAAATCCACGTTTCAGAGGTTCTCCTCATCTATTCTTTCCCGTCATATTTAAATTTCCAGTCAGCATTTTTACAAATATTCTTGTAATACGTTAAAACTCAAAATAGTCTTAAGAAATCAAATGTTTAACTTAAATAAATATATATTTGTACATTTACCGAATTGTGCTACACAATGTACCTATCTTCAATCAAACTCAAATGTTTCAGCAACATTTACTTCTTAATATAACAGCTGCAGTATATCGTCGGCTTAAAGTGTAAGCCTGCTAACTAACGATATCTCCCATCACTAGTGGTGGGGACTAACTCCTTTCCAAACCACCTAACGAATTTTACATGGAGATGTCATAGGCAGGGACCGAAAGTGGCCATGCGTTTTCAGTAAAATTGATATACTACGTTAATAGATATGAGAAAATGTTGGGCTGTAGAAGCTCAACGGCAGCGCATTCGCCTCACGATCCGAAGGGCTCGCGTTCAATTTCCCGATCAGGTAAACGTTGAATTTTTTTTTTTCATTTTTTGACTTATTGGTTTGAATTTAAATCAGAGGTGGGCAATGTGAATGTATGCAATTTTTGCGATTGTATTGGTTACGCGTAAAAGCTCCCAGCAGTTATTGATAATCAATAGTAAGCAAAAATGTAATCGATAGCTTGTATTGAACATGACCTCCAGATTGTATGATTTTTAACACGGAGATGACCTACGAAAAGTAATGCATTCCTTTCTGTAACAAAACTTTAATTATATAATAGCTTATTATGGCATGCAATTTTTGTTCAATTCTCGCATAACCGAAGAAATGGACATTTATTCATTACTTTTCATCGTATTTGGGAGTTCATGGTTTCTTCAATTTCAGGTTATTCAGAGAAATATTCTATTCCTAAAGTAATGAACTCCCTAAATAACTGCTGGGCTCTTTTGTTGATAATTCGGCAAACAACTGATTGACAGTCGCGAGCAGGGCTGCCTGTAAGAGAAGTCGCTAAACAAACGAAAATACGTCTAAAACAGCCAAATTTTTTCTCCAACTGGCGAATTAATAGCCAACATTACCATTACGGCTCAAATGAATTCTAAAATTTATATTTTCAAGCTAACTACCTTAATTTAAACATTCATGCTATCAGAGTATATACCACGACCTCCTTATATTTCCTATTTTTTCCAAAAAATCCTCGTGGGATTTTTCGTTGGTTTTTTGATTTCGGAAAATTTGGAAAAGGGGTTTTTAATAATTTTAAGGGGGTTTTTTCTCGGTAAAATGTGGCACCACTAAGCAAAAACCGGCCTGTCCCGTATTCAAGTATTACTTGCTTTGCACTGCTGGCGATTTGTTTTCCTTTGAAATTTTTTGTATTTTTCGATTGTAAAGTTAACACGCTTCCACTACGCCAGCCAGAGATCCTATTCGCGGTTGCTAGATTTTTAACATCAACTAGGGCTGCCAGATTTGAAACACCACATAAAAGTACATCCCGCAAAAAAATAAAGTACAAGGAGGAAAAAAAGAGTACAATTTTAGTTTTTCATTTATTATGAAATTAAAAAAAAAAAAAAACAAATTAATTCTTTTTAAAACGTAAAATGTCGTAAAAAAAAAGCCCTTTTTTTTTTTTTTAGCTATTTTTATATTTCCTTGTTTTAAACGGGTGTGCACACCAAAATTTTCCGGTGTGTTTCCGATGTGAACACAAATATTTACACGTTGGGACCGAATACACACCAAACCATGTCTACAGACACGTTATGCACGTCTATATCTTGCGAAATGCAAAAAAGTAAGTACTCACATGCAATTCAGAACCGGATACCAGTTTTTATGGATTTCAACAAGAACTGGAACGATATACTGTAGATGAAGACATTTGCATACTCGTATATATTTTTAT
>CM035806.1:125238029-125261692 GCA_020466095.1 Chlorops oryzae | reverse complement strand
TGAAAAGCATACTTTTTGGCTGCTTTAATAATGTTTATTTACAAAGAAAACTTTAGTATAAATCATGAAAAATATACATTTTTAAAATCTAACTTTTTTCTTTATTTGTTGGTTCGATAAAAGTCTGATTTTTTCATAACTTATTAGAGGAAGTATATAAGGTACTAAAAATAGGAATAAAAAAATACCGTTTTTCCGGGTTTTTTTTTTTTTTTTACTCCATTAAAGTTTCGATATTTTTTACTATGAAAAAAAAATTGTGCCTTTTTCAAGCAGAAAAGCAAAATGATATTAAGCTCCTTTGCCTAAAAAGCATATTTTTAATGTACTTCTCATATATTTGAAAAGTTAAAACAACAAACCTAAAGTCTATTAAGGAAAAAAATGTATTTGTGGCAATTTCTTGTGAAACAGCTTGAAACAAGTGTTTCATAAATCAAGAAAAACGCTTATGGGAAAAATGATTTTTTTCTCAATTGTTGGTTCGATAGAAGTCTGATTTTTTCATATCTTATTAGAAGAATATATAAGGTATTAAAAATAGGAATAAAAAAATTCCCGTATTTCCGTATTTTTTTTTTTTTACTCCATTAAAGTTTTGTAATTTTTGAATAACCAACCAAAAATTTGTGTTTTTCAAAGCAAAAAACCAAAATGACTTAAGCCTTTGCCTTAAAATTTATTTTTTATTTATTACTTATATATTGAAGAAGTCAAAAAATTAAGTTTGAAGTAATTTCACGAAAAAATAAATTTTTGAGATTATTTTTAGTGAATCAACTTGAGCGATTTTTTTGTTAAAGCAGTTTTGCTTAAAATCGTCTAACTTCAGCGCCCTCTAGTGGTGATCTAAAGAATCAAACCATAAATATTTTTCTATAATTATATTAGTTGTTTTATTATCTTTCCGAAAATATATATTTCATCAATATATTAGGTGTAGTAAAAAGAAATCCATTATTTTTCCAATAGATGGCGTTATTTATCTGCATCTCGCGTTGTATAAGTCCGATCGTGTTCCGCTAGGGGGCATTAGAAAGATGACAGTTCCTACTAAAAAAGCTTTTCTAACACTTTTTTGATTGATTGATTCAGTTTTGTTTGAGAGCTTGTCAAAGATGGACATCAGCAAAGAGAAAATTCGCTACATTTTACAGTTTTTCTTCGATAAGGGAGAAAACGCAAGCCAGGCGGCTGAAAATGTGAATAGCGTTTATGGACCTGATACTGTAACAGCCAATCATGCGCAATTTTGGTTTCGTCGATTCCGTTCCGGTAACTTCGATGTCAAGGATGCACCACGCACTGGAAGGCCAATTGTCGAAAATGTCGATAAAATCATGGAAATTATCGAGTCCGACCGTCATGTTAGCACTGTTTCGATTGCAAAAGAGCTAAAGATTGCACAAAAAAACCGTTTGGAACCATTTGAATAAGGCTGGATACACAAAGAAGCTCGATGTATGGGTGCCACACGAGTTAACGCAAAAAAAACCTCATAGACCGAATTTCCATCTGCGAATCGCTGCTGAACCGCAACAAAATCGACCCATTTCTGAAGCGGTTGGTGACTGGTGATGAAAAGTGGGTCACTTACGACAACGTCAAGCGTAAACGGTCGTGGTCGAAACACGGTGAACCGGCGGAAACGGTGGCCAAGCCAGGATTGACGGCCAGGAAGGTTTTGCTGTGTGTTTGGTGGGATTGGCAGGGAATTATCTACTATGAGCTGCTCCCATACGGCAAAACTCTTAACTCGGATCTCTACTGTCAACAATTGGACAGTCTGAAGGAAGCAATCGCCAATAAGCGGCCAGCTTTGGCCAATAGGAGAGGAATTGTGTTCCATCAGGACAACGCCAGGTCACACACATCGATAGTGACTCGCCAGAAGCTCCGGGAGTTTGGTTGGGAGGTTCTTCTGCATCCACCTTATAGTCCGGACCTGGCACCAAGTGATTACCATCTGTTCCTGTCCATGGCGAACAATTTTGCTGGTGAAACATTCGCTTCAAGAGAGGCTTCTGAAATTCGACTGTCTCAATTTTTGCTAATAGGAACGAGGGCTTCTATGAGAGAGGCATAATGAAATTACCTTTAAAATGGCAACAAGTTATCGAACAAAACGGCGCATATTTGACCTAAATCGGGTAATTCTAACTATCTTAAATAAAGCCCTCAATTTAATGCAAAAATAATGGATTTCTTTTTACTACACCTAATATTAAAACAATTTTTTTTTTTTTATTTTTGTCTATGGGTCGAAGCACTGTGGGACGATGGCAATAGACCGCATATTCCCATTTGGGATCACTGTATTCAGAAAAAAAAAAAATGAAATTAAAAAACATTTTATTTTAGGATAACAAAAATTAAAAGAACAAATTCTTATGTTTTATTTCAGCAACATAAAAAAATCAACAATAATCGGGGTAGTTGCAGGATCCAATAACTGTCGGAATTGAAACTAAAATCGACCGAAATTTCATATAGCATTTACATATTTTGTTGGTTTTGTTTTTGAAACGGAACTGTAATCGGTTCTTATTTAGACATAACCATATTTTATCGATTTGCCTATCAGATATATAAGAAATTTCAACTGGCTAAAATTGTGATTCCGACAGCAATCAGATTCTGTAACACTCCTGAATATTCAAAAACATATGAGATCTATACTTTAAGAAAAGCAGTTCGAAAGCAGTGAACTGCATTATAAAGGTTTTTTGATAAATTCGTCTTAAAATTTTTTTAATTTTACAAGTTAAGCTTTCCTATTCGGTTATTTTACGCAAAACGTGCATGTAACCTTTCATGAAAAGTAAAATTTCAAAATTTTCGTCCGACAAAGACGATCTTTTGGCTCTTAAATTTCAAAAAGAGACAGCTATAAAACGGAAGAATAAAAAATCCCGCAAATGAGGTGCTTCAAAATTAATTAATTTAAAATTTCAACAATTAAAAATGCGCGAGCCGTGCCATGTTCATTCGATAAATCTTGAAAAGAAATGAAGAATGCATGCAAGAATGATCGTGGGAACGCAGACATTTTTTGTACATTCCTTTGCATGATGCTTTGCTTGCAGGCAAACCTGAACGTGTAAAGGCCGCTAGTGACATAAACTTGATATAAATTGAAATTTTATTTAAGTTCCTTGTTAAAATTTGTTTTTGAATTATATTTAATACGTTTATGTCAGCGACACTAACACGTTCAAATAATATGTCTATATAAATGCAGATTTTTGGAAAATATAGTAAGTGGTCTAATAACATATGTTTATTAAAATAAATAAACTCACTTCGGAAGTAACGGAAGTTTTTAATTGCAACGGAAGTTACAGAATCCGTTACTGTTTTTAAAATGTAGCGAAAGCGTTACTCCGTTACCCGGAAAGTAACTTCCGTTAGTAAAGGAGTAACGGACTGTGCCCACCTATGGTATTATTTTGAAATACTTGTGACCTAATATGCACTGAAAATATTAAGATGTAGCCTTTTCAAGACTATTTGTATTAAAAATGTTTTTTATTTAGTTACCTGATGTCTTCAACAACAATCAGAAGCAATTTAAATATTAATACAAGCTATTTTTCATGAAATAATTATATCTTATCAGACATCTTGAAAATATGCAATCAAATGTTAATATGACGATTCCATAAGATTTTCATTTAAAAAAAAGAAGTAATGAAAATTTCATTTGATTAAGGGTCTGTTGTAGGGAGCTCGTATCGTCCATGATATTTTCACTAGAAGATCATTCGAAAGAAAACTAATGGTATCCTTACATATGAATATGTCACTTCTTCTGCATTGATGACTTTTGTCATGTATGCGATAGATTCCGGATGGGTGAGCACCATGATACAAGAAAACAAGATAGCGCCATTTCAGGCCGATGACGAATCAAATCAAAACTGTTGAAATGTTGTTGTTGTTTTGCATGTTAAATCGGCTTTTTATCTTCGGATGCGAATTTTGGTTCTATTTGAAAGTTAAGACAACTGATTTTTATATCAACGTGTAAAGAAATGTTTGAAAAAAATATAAAAATATATTTCATTTAAAAAATAAACCTTTTCATTAATAATTTTGCATTCAAAGAGCCACTTGCTTTACGCAGATTTTTTAACCCTCGCACAAGTGAAACTTTGTACAACAAATTATACATGAAAAAGTTATTATTTTACTAAACCTGAATTTTTAATTTTTCTTGCCACATTTCGTTGCATACTAATGCAAGAATAATAAAAATTAAAAGAAATATTGGGATTTTAAGATTTAAGGGTTCTCTGAGAGAACCCGCTAAACATTTTTTTGAGTCTGAAAATTTTAGAGTTTAACAAGAGTATTAATTTATACCTACTGATTTTAAAGTCCTCATAAATAAGAGTCTTAAAAAAGTATAAAAGAATTATACATTTGACCGTTTTTTTACTGTATTATTTTTTAGTATAAAAACACTCTTAACAGACTTTAAATTCGAAACGCTCAAAATGATAGAGTTTAAAAAGAATCTAAATTTATATTGTTTTTAAAGCCCTCATAAATAAGATTGAAAAATAACTATCATAAATTTTAGCGTTTTTTTATTGTTATATTGCTTAGTCTAAAAACAGTCTTAATGGACTTTAAATTCAAAGTGCGTAATATATTGCATTTTAAATACAACCGAGAGCGATGATTTGATTGCAAATGCTATATATATTTATCTGGAAGAAAACAATATAAGCGCAGTAGGCGATAGTAAAATACATTTTACCACCACGGCAAACAATTTTGTCAATCGGGAAATTTTTGAAAATGAGCAAAATTAAAAATCTCATAACGAAGTGGTTGCGCATAATAAACTATGAGTACCTGGAGCTTCAAAATGGTGATCAAGTATATTGTCAGCTGTGCAAATGCATCGTAAGTTTTTGGTTTCTATTGCTCATTATGAGATAAAAGGTAATCTGTTGTTGCCTTTAAGGTTAAAAGCAAACAGAAATCTTTGCTGGAGCAACATATTAAGACTAAATCACACAAAAAGCTGGCATTAGAAAAGGAATCACGTAAAGAAGAAAAAATGATGAAGTCGAAGGAAGCAAATCGCAATCTGATTTTAATTATGATTTGTGTCGTGCTATGATCGCCACTAACACTCCGTGGAATGTCTTAAATAATGAAATATGGAAAAGCTTTCTGATAAAATATATTGACAGATCCATTGCCGATGAGTCCACGATTCGAAAGAATTATTTACATAAAGTTTATAAGGACACAATTGAAAAGATTCGGGCGAGTATCGGTGAAAACTTCATTTGGATATCAGTCGATGAAACTACTGATAAGGTCGGGAGAAGCATCGCCAATTTTATTGTTGGGAAAATGAGTACCACCTCACCCACAGTTCCATATTTACTTTGCTGTAAGGAGTTAGAAAATGTAAATTTCTCCACAGTTGCTAGATTCGTCAATTCAAGTATTTTAGCGTTGTGGCCTAATGGTGAAAACTCAAAAAAGGTGCTCCTTTTGGTGACAGATGCTGCGTCGTACATGATGAAAGCTGCAGAACACTTGAAAATTGTTTGCCCAAATTTGAAACACTTGACATGCCTAGTACACGGAGTTCATAGGCTTGCAGAGGAAATCCGGGACTCTCTTCCCTCAGTTAATGACTTTATTTCCGCTACCAAAAAAGTTTTTTTGAATTCTCCTCTTCGCATATCGATTAATGCAGCATTATTTTATTCAGATAATTTTTTAAAGATTAAAGAGGTATTATTTGAAAAGATTTATTTTAATGATTTTATGTTGATTAATCGTAAATTTCTGGTAAAAGGTACTGGAATCGCTTGATCCGAAAGACGCTAAATGTATAAGAGCAAGCACAAGACACATTAAAAGACGAAAACCTTCATAGCCAGCTCCTTTTTATTAAAAACCATTTTGCGATCATACTAACAACAATAACAAAACTTGAAGGTCAAGGAATGTGTCTAACGGAATCTGTAGGCCTGGTTAGAGGTTTGATTCGTCATATCGATGCAGTACCAAGTTGGATCGGCCAGATTGCGAAAAAAAAGCTGCACTTCATTCTGAACAAAAATAAAACATTTTCAGAATTATGCAAGATGGCTTCGATATTCGACAACCCTGAAGAAGATACAAGTGGAATATCTATTAAACAGATCTTTTGGAAGAATTTCTTGTTTGCTCCTATTTCATCCTGTGACGTAGAGAGGTCGTTCTCAGCATATAAGAATGTATCTAAAGACAACAGAGTTAAGTTTACAACCGAAAACATTGAAATGATTTTAATTGTATAATATATAGCAATAAAGGACTGTAACTTAATTATGAAATAAACGATCCCTAAATATAAAAAAGGCTCAATTATGGATGCTGATGGATGTGTCTGGTATTATTCGAGGTATAAATGCGCACTCTGCAATTGTATAATCTCTTTTAACACGTCAAAAATACGCAAAGATCTTTAATATAGTGAAAATCCAATTTCTGCCAATTTCGCAAACGGTGGTCATGGTCAAATTTTAACCTTTATAGGGCACATCTATCTATCCGTCTGTCTGTTTTCCTATCTATAAATTAGACAGTTGTAATGGCACAAAAACCTAGGTACTGTACCTAGGTACAATTTTCAGTACCTTGGACCTGGAACAAGGTCCTTTGTCCTGTACCTAGGTCCAAAAAAATGAAACTGTTACAACACTTAAGTAAAATCTATTTCGATTAAATTCGGCGCTGTTCGAAAATATCTGAAGATATTTTTCAAATTGAATTAAAATATTTTTAAATAAAAACAAAATATTTAATAGATATTTTCGATACAAGTGTCGAAATGAAGCTTTTTTTTGCACGAGTGGTAAATGTTGTAAAACGAGGCGCAGCCGAGTTTTACAATACCACGAGTGCGAAAAAAGCTGAGTTTCGACACGAGTGCCGAACAATATTTTATGCAATAAGATTTCAAATTGGATTTTAACCTAAATTTAAGAAAGCGTGTTTTTTGTTTGTTTGTTATTGTGAAGAAATTTTTTATTTTGATTTGACAGATTCATAATTTGAAATTCTTTTTTATACAACTTCATAGTATGCTCTGCTTATTTTTGCCTTGTATTTTTGAAATGCGTGCATTTTGAAATTTATTAGTTGTAGTAAAAAGAAATCCATTATTTTCCAATAGATGGCGTTATTTATCTGCATCTCGCGTTGTATAAGTCCGATCGTGTTCCGCTAGGGGGCATTAGAAAGATGACAGTTCCTACTAAAAAAGCTTTTTTGACACTTTTTTGATTGATTGATTCAGTTTTGTTTGAGAGCTTGTCAAAGATGGACATCAGCAAAGAGAAAATTCGCTACATTTTACAGTTTTTCTTCGATAAGGGAAAAAACGCAAGCCAGGCGGCTGAAAATGTGAATAGCGTTTATGGACCTGATACTGTAACAGCCAATCATGCGCAATTTTGGTTTCGTCGATTCCGTTCCGGTAACTTTGATGTCAAGGATGCACCACGCACTGGAAGGCCAATTGTCGAAAAAGTCCATAAAATCATGGAAATTATCGAGTCCGACCGTCATGTTAGCACTGTTTCGATTGCAAAAGAGCTAAAGATTGCACAAAAAACCGTTTGGAACCATTTGAATAAGGCTGGATACACAAAGAAGCTCGATGTATGGGTGCCACACGAGTTAACGCAAAAAAACCTCATAGACCGAATTTCCATCTGCGAATCGCTGCTGAACCGCAACAAAATCGACCCATTTCTGAAGCGGTTGGTGACTGGTGATGAAAAGTGGGTCACTTACGACAACGTCAAGCGAAAACGGTCGTGGTCGAAACACGGTGAACCGGCGGAAACGGTGGCCAAGCCAGGATTGACGGCCAGGAAGGTTTTGCTGTGTGTTTGGTGGGATTGGCAGGGAATTATCTACTATGAGCTGCTCCCATACGGCAAAACTCTTAACTCGGAACTCTACTGTCAACAATTGGACCGTCTGAAGGAAGCAATCGCCCATAAGCGGCCAGCTTTGGCCAATAGGAGAGGAATTGTGTTCCATCAGGACAACGCCAGGCCATACACATCGATAGTGACTCGCCAGAAGCTCCGGGAGTTTGGTTGGGAGGTTCTTCTGCATCCACCTTATAGTCCGGACCTGGCACCAAGTGATTACCATCTGTTCCTGTCCATGGCGAAACAATTTTGCTGGTGAAACATTCGCTTCAAGAGAGGCTTCTGAAATTCGACTGTCTCAATTTTTTGCTAATAGGAACGAGGGCTTCTATGAGAAAGGCATAATGAAATTACCTTTAAAATGGCAACAAGTTATCGAACAAAACGGCGCATATTTGACCTAAATCGGGTCATTCTAACTATCTTAAATAAAGCCCTCAATTTAATGCAAAAATAATGGATTTCTTTTTACTACACCTAATATTATTGCACGCCTTGCCTTGTATTTTTTGAAATGCGTGCGTTTTGAAATTTATTATTGCACGCCTTGAAATTCATTCTTAAAAAACCGTGTAGTATGCCATGCTTTTTGTTTGTATAAACAATTTTTTATACTTTCTCAAAACTAGTGTCATAATATGCTTCATTATGATTTTAAAATCGACATCATAATAGGCCTATTATGATGTCGAATTGCATAAATATTTTTTTTATATATATTTTGAATATTTTTGAATATTTTTTAAATATTTTTTTACATATGTAAAATCCGATCCCTAGTTACTACATACAGGTACATTAGAAACAATAGCAAAAAATGTAAGAGAAAATCGTACGACGCTGAATGAGCTCACTGTGGAGATGAAATCAATAGAGAAGGTACAGCAGCGGATTCTGCAGGAATTGATAGCCATTAGAAAACAAGTTGCTGGCTCGAAGCAAGAAAATTCTATGCCGATGAAGCCATTCAAAACTGAGCGTGCCTTTGATGATTTCGAAACGAGATGAAATATTGGAAAAAAAATAAAAAGTTTTGTGAAAAATATTATGATTTTAATTTCAATGAAAGGAAGAAAAAGGGGTTAAAATGGTGGGAAAAAGGCGAGTTGATTTACGTCTCATTTAGACTGCAAAAACACTCTTTTCATACTTCAAAAAGGAGCATAAAAAAACTTTAAAAAGAGTGCAATAACACTTTAAAAACGCTGTTTCAAAAGTCTAAAAAGAATCTAAATCAGTGATTGCCAAACCCACACAACGATACTTCTGCTTCGTATTTTAATGTAACGATGTGCATGCACTGCGCGAAAATCTCCAGTCAAATAAAAAATGCGAATCACATATTTCAGTGAGATAATATAAATCGAAATTTTTTACTGATTTCCAGGGAACTAACAGAATTTAGACATTATGTTAGAAATTTTTTCACTTTCGAAAATATATACATACTTCTACTTTTAAAAAATTCAAGAAATTTCAAAATTTTTTAATGTTTTTTTTGTGACAAATAGCTCCAAATGCTCGGAAGAATGCAGTATTATAAAAATGTTTTAATATTTCTATATAGCTACGTTCTCCCATATAAAAAATTTACGTATTAAAATCAATATTTTATTGTTGCTATGTCTTTTTCAGGGTGTAAGCATAAAATAATCCCAGTTGACCAGAGAATCGCGTACGGGCAAAGGTTCGCTTAGGCGAAACAAAAGCGAACGTCAATTTTACACAAATTCACCAAATCTTCGCGCAGGCGAAGGAAACGCGAACCTCGTTTTTTACTTTTAGCCGCCCAACGTTCGCTCAGGCGAAGAAACAGTGAACTTCAATCTCTCTCTCTCTCTCTCTCTCTCTCTCTCTCTCATTTGTTGTGCCATTTTCTGTATTCATGTAGTTTTTCCTGCTCTCTCTCTCTCTCTCTCTCTCTCTCTCGCTCTCTCTCATGTTTGTGCCTCTACCCGATTGAAAAGTGTTCGAAAAATCCGATGTTTAGAAATTTGCAGAATGTGCGCGTCAGTATGGAAAGAAGTCTAAGGAAATGAGCACTTATTTTATTTTGCAGTGATACTCAGGATGTGATTCATAATCTATAACTTATAATTTATAAGCTTTTTACAAATATAAAAATGAGCATCTCTATGTAATAAGGCACTTGGTCCTTCATAAATTTTCAATAAAATAAAAAATAAATCAAAACATAAATGTAGTAAACTCATTTTGCCTATAGGAACAACTTGAAAACGAAACCCGCCCAACCTTCGCAAAATCATCCGAAAGCGAATCGAAAGCGAAAGTCAGCGCGAATTCATAAACGAACAATTTGCTGCCAATTACTGAGCGACAAAGTGTGTGCCAGCGAACTATTCTCGAATTCGAAAGCGAACGTTTTGTTCGCTTAAAGTTCGCGTTAACGTTCGCTTTCGAATCGCAAGCGAATGTTTTGGTCAACTGGGAAAAGGCAAGCGAATACACCCTTCCCGTTCGACAGTTTTCATCATAATATGATATATATTATATAACATATAGAACTATAGCTGCAACTTCGGCCAAATTTTGGCGCGTTATGGCATGATTTGGTGAAAAAGTTCAACTGTGGTGAACCACGCCATAAGCCAAGTGTTGTGGTGAACCACGTAATAGTACGTGTGGTGTACCACGTAATAGCTTTTGGCCGAAGTTGCAGCTATAGTTCTATATGGTCTGACATCAAGCTGAATTTCCAATAGCGCAGGAGGTGCGTAACGTGAATTCCTGTAAATGTTCAACACCTGAAAACATATGGAACGACGTCCAATCAACTTCCTGCACACGCAAAAGTTCGAAAAATTGAATATTTCCTGCGCGTGAGCAACATGACAGCTGAGTATAACAGTTGAAGAAAGGAATATAACAGTGTTGTAGAAACTATTGAGTACTTTTTATGGTACTTGGTACTACGGAGGTATGCTTTTCTTCCTTAATGAATTAATATGCATTAAATAATGTTTTCATTTAAGCTTCGATGTCTATATATATGATTTCTATAACTTATTTGCTTAGTAAAAGGGAATATTACATTCCGTTCATAGAAAATAAGACGAGTACAAGAGTAGCTAAAAATGTACTGAGTCAGGTTAAGATTCAAAACCGCAGCAATGACATGCTCATGCACACTAGAGCTGCAAAACTATCGATAGTGGCGCCACTCGATGTTTTCGATTGTTTGCGTCTTAATATTCGATACTATCGATACTATCGGATTTGTTGGTAATTCGTTAAAAAGGCAGTCTTCCGAAAAGCCATTCTTCGCTCTTTTTTGTGACACCATTGTCGCAAAATCGCCAACTCCAACACCGGTTAGGCACTATCGATAGGGCCCATCGACCATTCGATAGCAGAGAAAAAGGCTGCCACTCGATACTATCGATAGTGCCATCGATAGTTTTGCAGCTCTAATGCACACGCATTATTGGAAATTGCATTTTTCCTGCACCTCCTGCAGCAGGAAATTTCCTGCAGCTCCTGCGCTATTGGAATTCCCGCTTCAGGCAGCGAACGAGCAAGACCTATGTCGGATGTAGCAAAAAGAGAGAACTGAAAAAGGCGATAAACGTTCTTCAGTGCAATGCGCACACACACTATCGCAAGCTTTCAATGTAGTGTTGTTTATCCCTGTATATGCCCTGCAGTAATTCAAACTACTGTCTAACTACTCCCCGACTAGTCACAAAAATACCAGGACTACTCCCTCTTAATTTGCCAAACAATGCTTTGAACTGTCTTTTTACGTTGAGCTGTCATTGGAAAATAACCAGTCACAGTTTTTGCTCATATGAACTAGACCTGGAGTATATACAATTGGGTCGATTTTTGCTCAATTTGTATTTTTGCACATTTTATGAAAAAAAAAATTATTTTTTCCTCTTTGTTTTGTATTTTTTTCTTTTATGTTTTTTTTTAATCTTTTCTTTTTCACTTCTTTTTTAATTTTCTCGCCTCGGCCGTGCCTCGAACCGCTGAGCTCTGGGGGTTGGTAAGTCCGTGTCCTAACCATTACGCTACACAAGCAAATTTAATGTATTGATCAAAACGCTAATTTGAGTTTTTGGTTGCTGAAGATTTTGTGGAACGCACGAATAGAAATTTTACTACAAAAATTTATTAATTGAAAAATAAATACATATTAAAAAAAAAGATAAAATATGAAAAAAAAAATACTTAAAAATCTAGCGAAAAATTTTTTTATTTCAAAATTAACTATTAAATAAAATAAATTTAAATATAAACATAAAAAAAACTTGGTAATTAAAAAAAAAAAAAATTTATTCTCACCCGAGCCAGGGATCGAACCCCAACCCACAAGGTCGCTGAGCGATAGTCTTAACCGTCCAGCTAACTACCTTTCTGTGGGGCAACGATCCGAATGCGAACTTAAAGCAGACACTAACAATATTTTTTCTACTTCGCAATCAAAGCACAAAGCGAAAGGAAATCCTGAAACTCACCCCCGTAGATCTCCGTAGATACATAAAATACTGTACATTTTGACTAGTCATATTTCGAGTAACCTCAGAGTACTCCTGTTTGGCAAATTGACCTCTTCATTACTGCAGGGTGACAAAACCAAAATCATATAGTAATATAGGGGACACTTACAACACAACCGGATTCCGTGGTGGACTAATGATGCTAAAAGTTTTTGAGTATTCACTCAATTTTGTAACTAAACATACTTGCGTTGAAATTTTTTAATGTTTTCTTTTTAATGTAAAACTTTTTAAGTTTTGAATGATAGTTTATGCAATTCTGTACCCTTTTCATTCAAAAGAGATCCAAAACTATATAGTTTATGCATTCTATTTATCATGATATGTAATAAGTACTTGAGCCACTAGTTATGTATCGAGCAATTTTAGTTATGATATCACTGAATATTTCATATCAGCTGTTCTGTGGTGGAATTCAAACTTTTTGTGAATCGGTCATATTCGACGCATGAGTACTCTGCTTTAGCGTTCCTCAATAATATGAGCAAAATTTTATCTTATTATTTATAATATTTTGCTAAAAACTAAAGTGAGTTCTTATAAAAAAAAACCATAGATTAACACTCACATATTATATATCTGATTCTTAACAAAAATTTTAGTTCAGTTACAAGATTATAAATACAGTTAGACCGGAACCGGAATTTTCAGGGGGCGTGCTACGTTTTTGATATTACCATAAGTCGGCTTCTACATTGAACGATTATCGACGCGATTTTCACAACGATTTTTTCGAATTCCCTTTTGAAATTGTCTTCTGTCGGTGTTCGCTTCTACACTACACGATTTGCAAGCAACCGATTTATACTTTGTTGTGTTTTTCTTATGACATTCGTTTATTGGATTTATGCGAATTAAGTAAGTAAGTAATAAAATAAGTGGTTGTGACGCATTTTAAAATATATAAATTAAATTAGAATGGATTCAGACACTTCATAAAAAATTATTCGAACAATTCTTTGAAACTGTTTTCCGTTCTACGAACGGCGGGAAAGGCAACTGTCAAAAATCGGCATGGAAATCGACGACATGGCTAGTACAAACGATTTTGACCGCTTCACTTTCGTCTCTTCTCCCTTGCCAACAAACGCAAAAATCGGTGAGTACTGTTGGCCGACAATCGTCCAATGTGAAAGTAGACTAAGAATGCATGCACAGGGGGTCTACTTCAATTCAAAAAACACGTTTTTGCCAAGTGCCATCTATAGTGCTATATGAACGTGTGTGATGAATTGAAGTAGGCCCCCTGTGCATGCATCAGTGTTGCCAGATCAGCAGATTTTCTGCTAGATCTAGCAGATTTTGAAGTTGGGCAGCTGAGAAAAATTCGTTTTTGCGGATAGCTGAAAATCTAGCGGAATTTTACTGTTGATCGGCAGGTTTTTAGCTGATTTTTAGGCTTTTGCAAAAAGATGAAAAAATTTTTTGTTCCATTGGTAATCAAAGAACCACATTTTGAGATCTTTCCCCTACGAGACACGAAAAAGCGTTTGAGATTAGCCAGAAAAAAATTTTCCTGATCTAGAAATACTGGTCAACTGCTTGCTTATATATGCCAATAACGGATTGTTTTAAAGCGTTGGGGGATTCGTGAAAATTTAGTAAAGGAGCTTAAACTGATAATAAAATTATGATCTTCTTCGTCTTGCACGTTTAACTATCCCGGTCTATCCCGGGGTCCGCAAAACGCGACCAGTTCCTCCATTTTGTTCTGTCGGTTACATCATCCGAGGTAAGTCCTACAGCCTCTAGGTCCCATTTTATTGTATCCATCCAGCGCTGTTTCGGACGCCCCCTTTTTCTGCAACCTTGGATTTCCAGTGCGTAGCCTTTCTTTGCCAAAGTCTCCTCATTTGCTCTCAGGACGAGTCCATACCAGCGTAGCCTTGCTTCTCGCATTTTCCCAATAATTGGCGCAACTCCATAGCATCTAAGGATGTCGACGTTTGGAATATGATCAAGACGAGTGAGTCCGGATATCCAGCGAAGCATCTTTGTTTCCATAACACTAACCTTTCTTTCTGCTACTTTCGTTGCTGGTAGACATTCGGTATGATAATAAAATTATGATATTATCATAAATTAAATATCAAAATAAAAAAGTAACCCACGCTTTCACCAAAATTACTTTTTTATTTATATGCGATTAGAAAGTTCGTTTCATTCAAGTTTTATTTAAATATCTTGTTGAAACCGGGGGTAAGATTTTTTTGTTTGTTTTCAAGCGAATGAAAGAATTGCAATAGGGCCCTTTATACGTTCATATATGTTCACGAACATAGCATGATGCAAAGTGTGTCATAAAAAAAACAAATTGTGTTTACATGGACGAACATGTCATAAAACTTCATTTCGTTCTAAGTTTCAGCGAAAAAATATGGCACGCGCATTAGTTGCAGCACTTATTATCGACGATATGTTAGATATATAATGTGTGCATGATGCAGCCATTTACATTATAAAGCTTGTTCGTCACACCGACAGAAAATCAAAATTTTTTGAAAACCGGCGAGCATGTTGTAGAACTTGCTTTTTTCCGTTTACACACACATACTTTTCATCATACCCAACAAATCCACGAACATATATGACCGTATAAAGGGCCCTAATGATTGAAGTATTTCACTAGAAGACAGTGTCATTCCTTTTTTTTAGTAACTAAAAATTTTACTATACGAAAACTGGCATTTTTGAATTCAGCTGAATCTAGCTGAAAATAAAGCGCTGTCTAGCAGAATTTCACAAAACCTATATGGCAGCACTGGCATGCATTCTTATGGAAAAATTAAAAAGGTAGCGCGCCCCCTGAAATTTCCGGTTTCGGTCTAACAAATATTTTATAACCTTGTAACATGAACTAAAATTTTTGTTAAATATCATATATATATAATTGTTGATCAAAGGTTTTTCATAAGAACTCATTATATTTTAGAGCAAAATAAGTTATTTTTATATTACAAAAAAGAAAGAAAACCAAATTCTATAGATTCATTATAGATGCTATCCGCATGTCTTGACATTTCACTAACCCGCAAACGATGCGTCGTTACGAAAATTCGTCGTTGTACTATGTGTGGCACAAATATTATTATTTCACTAACAGCCCGATTCTGAATATTCCCGGGGAATGAATTCCCGTGGAGTTTACTTTTCTCGCGACTAAAATTCTCTTTTTTTAAATAGATAGGTTAAGGAAAATTATGGGTATGGGTCAAATACCCGTTCCCAATCAAATTTCTTCCCCCAAATATTTAAAAAAAAAAGAAGAAGTTTACTCTCGAGAAAAGTAAACTCCCCGGGAACATTCAGAATCAGGCTGTAATATACAATTTTAACAAACTATCTTATCATGACGTACCGTGTCCGTATCGCCTTAATTGCCACAACCAACATCTCATACAGGTCGACCATTAAGTTAGTACACTCAACAATCAATATATTCACAACGCTCAACTTGTTTTCATTAATTTGTGATGGCCAGGAGAGCCAGTAGTGTATGAAATAAACTTGCGTTTAAATCGCGGATTTACTACATTCGTATTCTTTCTTACTTTTCCATTCATTAATCAATGAGTTAATACTTCATGTAAAGTAAGCTTCGGGCTTGTAGATAGAGAAATTTGAAGATAAAATTTTACAAACTTGTGTATGTACATATGGATGCATTTTTTGTTTGCCTATTGATTCTATCTTTTTCTTTCTATTTTATATTATTTTTTTAATATTGATGGTGCTGATGGTGCGGTTCATAAAAGGAAGACCAAAACTGCGAGGAAGATTAAATGGAACGAGTGCTGGCCCAAACTAAATTGAACTATACACAGTCGTTCTGCTCTTGTTCGTTCCCAGATGTTCCATCCTATCCTCTGAAGGCCGAAATACTTGATAAGGTGCAATGCCGTTGTGGCGAGAACGACGATTTACATCGTTTGCACTGGACATGGCAGCAAAATCCTGAATCGGATACACTCGTCCGTGAACAAGATGTTATCTTCCATCCCATTTACAGTCAAGGTACTTCGGGAGTACGTGGAACAAATGAGCTTGCAGCTGGCATGGTGCATTACTGGGAAATACGCATGATATCCGTATTGACTGGTACCGATATTGTAAGTATATGGAAAAAAGAGAAAAAATCGATAGAAGAACTTTTTTGACACTGCTTCGTCGTTGCTTCTAAGGGGCTTTCCATAAACTACGTAGCCTCAGTTTTGGCATATTTTGACCCCCGCCCTCCCCCGACGTGGCTTACCGTTTCTTTTTATCGGTAAAAAAATGATGCCTGACACCAGACACAATAATTGTTCTTTAAATAGAAAATTAGGTCAACAATTAGTACTAAGGGTTCTATTTTATTTATTTATTATTTGTTTGTCGCTCTAGGAAGACGCAGAACATTAAAAAGAAAAGTCAATGTAAATTTATGTAATAAATATGTATGTACTGTATTGAGAGACACGTTTGGATTGATAATCGCCATTGTGTGTTATCTTATCTTCTACATACATACATACATACAGACTTGAAATTTAAAGTTAAGAGCAACACAATGAATTCGGGACAATATATTCCCTATAATATTATTTTAATGAAGATAAGGACTTCATTGTTACAAATCCAATGTCAGGTCTGGACAAAATAGCACAGCAGCTTCTATGGCAAGAAAAATGCAGTTCCCACTTCAACACATTTAGCATTTGCATCTTTAGAGATGCTAGACCCGTTTCCAATGCGTTTCGCATTTTCTAAAAATTTGAATTTTTAATCGGAAAAATCTTTAAATTCAATAAAGCAGGCTTGAAATTTTTAAAAATTGAGGCTTTTCAGACTAGCAAATAAAAACAGTATTTAGCGCGCTAAATGCAGTTGTCAAAAATGCCCTTTCAGACTACACCTATTTGCATTAGCATTAGCAGCATTCTGCATTTAAGTCAACTGTTTCGTTTGTTGAATAAGGCGGCCAACCGTCCCGTATTCTGCGGAACCGTCCCATAAAGACAGTTACGGTCAAAGTGGTGATGTCAAATAAAATATATTTTTATATAGTTCATAATTCAATAGTAATATTGTTGCTGTCTAATTTAAGTACAACAATTCCAGCAAATTCTGTGTCTTTTTTTTGGATACGGGTGGTTGTTCCGCATTGACTTATTATAAAATTGGCCTCCTTATTTTTGAATGTCTTTAAAAACAAGGAAAATGGATAGAAGGGAGCTTCTCAAAATAGAGGTCTTGTCATATTTAAAGAGGAGGAACATTGTTTGTATTAACAAATTGGGGTTTTTCATTTCTTCTTAACACACTTTTCTCGATTTTTTACAATTTGCGGCAGTTGTTTGGGCTGGGGTTGCCTAGAATTAAATTTTATTTCGTACCTTTCTCGCCACTGTTGCAGATAAATCATCATAAATTCAGAATATATCTCTGCATTTAGCAGGCCCTAAATGCATTTAAATACACGGATAAATGCAGAAGTTGGCTCTAAATCCAGATTTAGCTGCTAGTCTGAAAAGGCTATTATAACAGTCTCTGGAGCCTAAATAGATGGATTCGAACATACATATATGCATATACATGGGTCTATAATATATAAATATTTATGTATATGTAAATATATATTATTTATTTTACAATATATCTTAAACCCGTTTGAGTAGCGTTAGTGAATTCCTATGAAGGTTGTTAAAAATTAACACAAACACAAGCGAATGAAATAATACTGTGTTCAAAAGCATTAACCATTTAAGTCTAAGATTGTAATTCAATTGTTCGAATTAATTTGAAATTCCCCCCTTAAATCGAATTGAATGATAAATACTTTTGATTAAGATTCATTTTTTTTAAAGCATTTTTATGAGGAGAAATAACCTGAAATTATGCATCCCTTTACCATTGTTTATTTCAGATGTTCGGCATTGGTACTGACGAGGTAAGCTTTGAGCCTTACAAATTCACTTTTGGCTCAGCCTTGGGCTACAATAGCCAATCTTGGGGTTATTCATTCCACGGTTTCGTGCAACATAATCGTAAACAACGATTTTATGGAAGAAAATTCTCACAAGGCTGCGTTCTCGGTATACTCTTGGATCGTACACGTGGACATTTGGAGTACTATCTTAATCGTCGGCCATTGGGAATCGCTTTTAAGAATATTCCGGTCGATCCGACTGTTAAATTATATCCATTTATTTGCTCGACAGCAGCCAAATCGATTATCCGTTTAATTAATGCCATTTCCGAGCCGGATTGTCTGCAATTGCGTGCCTATCGTACGCTAAGTCAATCCCCAAAATGCATGAAAGAATTGCAGAAAATGCCAGGACTGCGTTCAATTGTTCGTACTTATTGGTTCTTTGCCCCCGAAATCCATGCGGATTGTTGCATTAAAACCGAATTGGATCTCACCGATGAAGCATTGCTATCGACAAAACGACGACTGCGGAAATACAAATACAATGGTCAGAATTAGAAAAACTTGATTCAAATACACATATATACACCTAAATATTAAAAATGTTTTCCAATTTGTTTTTAAACAGAAAATGATTATGAAAATGATGTGGAAGACATTTATGCGAATGCAAATAAGATTTTCTTTGCCGCTGCAAGTGATAGCGAAGACGAGCATGTACCGAGCGAATGGATGATGGATGAATATTTCAATTATGCTACTTGATGTCACAATTATCTTAAATCTTTTTCATGCGCTCTTCAATGAAGTGTGGATTTACTCCTGTGTGATCATTTTTTAAGTTTAAGGTGCAATTGTATTGTGAAAAAGTATCATCTATGGATAATAAACTCTAAGCAACTTAATCGGGGCTGTTATGGAAACCGACACAGAATTGAATCAGAATCAGAATTGAAATCAATATCTGTTTCAAATGTTGTTATGAAATCTTGGCGGCCGCCGTAGCTTAGTTGGCTGATATCTCAAATTTCGATGCGAGAAGCGCTGGGTTCAATTCCCAATTGGTTTTTTTTTTTTTTTTTTTTTTTTGTGATTTCCCATTTCCGTGTTATCACAACGAACCGATATGCGTCCTTAGTGCGTCACCTTTCGTGATGTCAGCCACTCCACTGTTGCGAAGCTTGCAAAAATAAATGAGCTAGAGAATCAGGTGGATGATTACATCTTTTGTGGATGGGTCTGCAGAATTTAACGACACCACGAGTTGCTACCATAACAAGTCCACAAGTGGTTTGTCCCGCTAAGTAAACCCCTTGGCCATTCCCGGGTGGTTTTCCATGACCTAAACTAGTATAGAAGCCTGAGTCTCATTTTTACGCGTTCCCTTTAGTCAAAATCATTAAATACCAAAACAATTAAGAAAATATAGTCAAATAAAGTATTTACTTATAGCCCTACTAAAAAACCAGCCGGGAAAAAGTCAGCACACAATCTGCCAATTCTGTCAACTAAAAGCTGCTTGTTTTATATCAGACAATCAAATCAATAAATCTGTTTCTGTAACACCTAAAACAATACAAACCTGATTTCGAAAATGAAAACAGTTTAAAAACTGATAGTCTGTTTCTATAACACCCAAATGAAAAATGTATTGATTTAAAATCTGATTCTGACAATTGTCGGTTTCCATAACACCCCCGAATATGTACTTGTTTTTTGTACAAAATTGTTCACATATATATATAAGTATATATAATTCAAATGCGTGAATCTGCCCAAACAGTACTAGTTCGAGACGACGCACAGTGTCACTCTTGCGGCCAAAAATGATAAAAATCAAAAGTATCCGTTTCGAATTTTTTTTTTTTTTGCAGAATCCTTCCAAATACTCTAAGGCCCGTTTTCTGAATGTCCGGTTAAACCGTAACCGGCAGTTATTTTAACAAATAATCAAGTTTCGTTTTCTCAAAATACGATTAAGGCACAAACCTTAACCGACGGTCATCTGCCGATTAAATTTATTTATAAGAAACATCTGGCGGTTAGATCTAGTAGCTTTGTTATAGCATATTTTGGAATTCGTATATTTAAAATTTTAATTTCAAAACATCGCGAAACATCTTTTGAAAAATTTTTGCTGCGTATTCTCTTTGTATATCCCGAATTCATATAAAACGACAGTTGGTTTTCATAAAATTCAGTACAAAACGCTGCAAAATTCTGTGGTTTTGACATTTAGAAACCTGGGACCGTAATCATTATAAGTTTTATTTTGAAACTCGCCTTCTAAGGATTTTTTGATGAAATTTATTTACAACTCAATATTTAATGATTTTTTTTGAGTTTTATTTAAAATTCAAAAAAATAAAACTTACTTTGGTGTTTTATTTTTGAATTCAAAAATAAAGATTATGTTTTGAATTTTATTTTTTTACTCGAAAAATAAAGCTTATTTTCTGAAATTTATAATATTCTTTAAAAATAAAACTCATTGGGCGATTTCAACGAGACGGATAGACTGAAATATTATAGGACGTGCTAAAACTACTTTAACAATGTTCATGGCATATTGGTTTGTGTTGAGCGTGCAATAAAAAATTATGTTTTTTTGAAAAAAACAGTAATGGATTTTTTATTTACATATTTCTGTGTTAGATTAAATTGCTAAATCATAAGAATGGGATGATCGACAAATTCTATTGTTTCCGCTGATATCATACTGTGGTTCCCACCAATTTTATAAAAAGTTTTTGAGGACCCCTACCAAGGAAATTCCAAAAAGTCCTTTTGAAGTCCATAGCTAAGGTAAAATGCTGAGATTGTAGAAAATTTAAAAACCTGTCCAAGGACATATATATGATAAAAATTGGTCTATCCATCTCCGAGAAAACGCCGGTTGAGTTTTATTTTTAAAGAATATTATAAAACTCAGAAAATAAGTTTTATTTTTCGAGTAAAAAAATTAAATTCAAAAAATAAGCTTCCCTGCAAACACACTACCTGTTAATTACCAGGAGATTTAACTAATAGCGCTAGCTATACTTTTTGGTAGTCAATATGAAAAAGATTCTATTAGCTTTCTTAAGGGCAGTGTGAAAAAACTACCTGAAACAAATGTACGTGTAAGAATTTATCCTTTTCTTTCATATGAACACTCGCATATGTTTTGACATACAGTTGTCTTGCTTTTTCATGGTAGGCATACTGACTGTTTCACGAGTGAAATACCCAATACTATTAACAACAAAATTCGTTAGACATCACGTATATATCAGTAGTATTATCAGGCAGCCTTTTAGGTAGGTGTATGGAAAGCCTCACCGAAGAACCCCTCAGGCATTACTTTGAAAAGAGGTATTACTATCTGGCAAGACTACCGGTAGAATATTTTAGGGCTAGCATCAAAATTAAGTAATGCTGTGAAAAAAGATAATATTCTGTAAAGAGCTCCAGATCCAAAAAAAATTCTTTCGACTTAACAATTTTTATTCCATAGTGATACTTCATCTAGTGGCTCTGGGATAGCGTAGGGGATGCGCGCTATGCTCTTGATCCCAGGGTCCGAGGTTCGATTCCCGGCACAGGCGAAACGGAGTGTAATGTTCCAAGCCTAGCACTGATTTTTCAAAAATCGCATGTTAGGGGCACACTACATAAAAAGACAAAGATTAACGGCCTAAGTGGCAGCCACTTCAACCTACCTACCTACCTACTTCATCTAGTCCAAAAAAAATTCTTAGCAAGTAGTCGGTATTATAGCATGAAAAAACTTCACTTTTGCATAACACAAAGGCGCTTACATCAGCCGTCTCTTTTACGCATACGTAATTTAACAAAGGCTTTTATCCTACTCGCTCTCACTCATATCATACCCTAAACATTTTATTTTATTTGTATTAGTGTTTATTAAAATTTTTTCCCTGCAGTAATTGAGACTCACCCCCTTCTCACCTATGGTTAACCTCTAAAAGACTACAACTAGTCCCGACATAATTTACTCTTACATGCATTCAACTCACCTCTTTAACATGGGGCCTACATTAGAAAGAGAGTAGTGCATGTAAGACTCACCCATGGTGAGACGTTTTGGGTGAGTTGGAGGTCAATTGACGATTTTGTTAATTTATGGGAAAAAATTTTTAATTTTTTTTTATTTATTTTTTTTCTTGTTTCATTTTAATTATTTTTTGTTTTTATTTTTTAAATCTTTTTGTTTAAACATTAGTTATGTTTTTTTAATTTTCTCGAACGAACCTCGAACCGCTGATCTCTGGGTTGGTAAGTCGGCGTCTTAACCATTACGCTAAACAAGGAAATTTAATACGTTGATCAAAATGCTGACTTGAGTTTTTGGGTGCTCAAGTTGTTGTGAAATAAAATAGAAATTTTCATGGCAAAAAATTTTCAATTGAAAAATAAATACTTTAAAAAAAAATTTAAATATGAGAAAATACTTACATATTAAAGAAAAAAATTTTTTCAAAATTAACTAATAAAAAAAATTAATTAAAATATGAGCATAAAAAAACTCTAGGCAATAGAGAAGAAAAAAAAATGTCCAACCGAGCCAGGGATCGAACCTCGACCTGCGTGGTTGCTGAGCGATAGTCTTACCCTTTACGCTAATCAACTCTTGACATTACGTCGATCAGAATGCGAACTTAAAGCAGACAACAACAAGCGCACAGCAAGAGTACACAAAAAAAAAATGAAGTCACCGCCCCTCGATCTCTTACGGAACAGTCAGCGGTGAGACCTATAGAGGTCGACCTTAGGTTAGACGTGCTCCATAGTTTTTATGGTCTAGTTGCTAACAGTCTCACCTAAGGTGGGTCCTATTTTGCAAACTGACCGCTCGTTTCCCCTGTAGTAAAAGAGCGGTCAGTTTGCAAAATAGGACCCACCTTAGGTGAGACTGTTAGCAACTAGACCATAAAAACTATGGAGCACGTCTAACCTAAGGTCGACTTCTATAGGTCTCACCGCTGATGTTCCGTAAGAGATCGAGGGCGGTGAGTTCATTTTTGTTGTACTCTTGCTATGCGCTTGTTGTTGTCTGCTTTAAGTTCGCATTCTGATCAACGCACCGTCAACAGTTGACTAGCGTAAAGGGTAAGACTCTCGCTCAGCAAACCACGCAGGTCTAGGTTCGATCCCTGGCTCGATTGAACATTTTTTTTCTTCTCTATTGCCTAGAGTTTTTTTTTTTATGTTCATTATTTTAATTAATATTTTTTATTAGTTAATTTTGAAAAATAAAAAATTTTT
>CM035806.1:125214254-125229648 GCA_020466095.1 Chlorops oryzae | reverse complement strand
AAATTGGCTCTCTACCTGGCAAATTAATGTAAACGAAGGTAAATGTAAACACATTACATTTACGCTTAGAAGAGGTATAAGCCCTACTATTATCCTTAAAGGAGTCTCCATCCCCCAAGTAGATAGTGTAATCTTTTTAGGAGTCCACTTAGATAAACGATTAACTTGGCGAAGGCACATCGAAGCAAAGAGGACCAACCTGAAACTTAAAGCATCAAAAATTTACTGGCTAATCTATCTAAAACTATCGCTCCCCTCTTAATATGGAGTATAAAGTTCTATTATATAAAAGTCTATTAAAGCCACTCTGGTCTTATGGCATTCAGTTGTGGGGAAATGCCTGCGCATCCTCTATAGAAATAATCCAAAGAGCTCAATCGAAAATTCTTAGAATCATTACAGGTGCTCCATGGTACATCCGTAATGAAAGCATTCACCGCGATCTGCAAGTCCCACTTGTTAAGGACGAAATCGTTCGCCTAAAATCATCCTACAATGAGAAACTAAGGAATCACTCGAATCAGCTGGCAAGAGGCCTTAACAATACAACACGTCGAACACGGTTAAGAAGAAAGGACCTTCCGTCCGCTTCTAGTGTTTTGGAAACTTGGAAACACCGATACTCTGTTATCTGCACCCCGCTCGTGCATGTCAGACGTCTGGCCAATTAACCCATTATCTGCCGGTACCAAAAATACGATGAATTTAGGCTTGAGTTTTTTGCAAGCTTCTAGTGGTGTAATTAAGAGTATTTAGCGTTTTTGAAAAAATACAAATTTTTTATTGGGAGATATGGGGTGGTCGATACATCGACCAAAGGCAGAATCACTTTACACTGCGCGCCACTTGAAAAGCACATATAACACATTTTGGTTTATATATATCTCTCAATCCATATGAGTGAGAGCGTTAAATTTTTTTTTTTTTGTATTGAAGGCGGCACATCAATCCCTTATTTGATCCCGTTTAAATGGCTGAAATATGTGGAGTGGTGCATTTTTTATTAATTTTTGAATGAATCAACTCCAAAAAAGGATCATAAAACTTGCACCACTTGCATAGAACACCTTTAAAAAAAAGCGAGTTTTCAAAATTTTCTTGTCTGACCTTTATTTATACATAAATAAAACGTAGTAAGAATATTTTCCATAAAAAAGAACATCTTTTAATAATCGTTGGAACCCGCTTTGTTGGTTATAACTTCAAGCACCCTGTTTGGGATGGACTCGTACATTGAAGCAATAAAAGAAAGTGGAACGGTGTTCCAAGCGTGTTTATGGCGTCAATTAGTTCGCAAACAGTTGAAAATTGTTTTCCAGGTTCATAGACCTTTCGAGTAACCCAACCCCAAACGTGTTCTATGGTGTTTAAGTCTAGTGAATATGGATGCCAGCTTAAATGCGCTACATTTTGCTTTAGTATGTTGGACTTTACAGCCCGGGCAGTGTGAATCGGAGCGGTATCATGTTGATAGGTCCATTGCAAAGGTCCGAAAATCTCGCTAAAACAAGGAAACGCCTTCTGAAGTACACCACAGTAAACCGTTGCATTCATAGCCGTAGTCAAAAATTACAGTTCACAAGTGCCGAAGGATGAGATCGCTCCCCACAGCTTCACACCGCCTGCTCGACTTTGA
This sequence comes from Chlorops oryzae, assembly GCA_020466095.1. Taxonomy (NCBI): domain Eukaryota; kingdom Metazoa; phylum Arthropoda; class Insecta; order Diptera; family Chloropidae; genus Chlorops; species Chlorops oryzae. The sequence goes on along the minus strand of CM035806.1, from coordinate 125,228,012 downwards.
ATACGGTTCAAATAGTGTCTTTCTTGCATTAATACATGAAAATAAATACTATAGCCATCGGGTCTTTCCAATTTACATTTTTTCTCACCTTAGAACACAAAACGATGCGATTCGGTAGTCCACGACAGGTTGGCGCGGCAGAATTTGAGGTGTTGCTTCTTACGGGCGGGGTTGAGTGGGGCTTTCTTCTTAGTATTTAGTCTTTTAATATGGCCAGCCCTCGATATAAAACGCCTTATAGTAGTTAAACTCGCAATAACACTTGATTTTTGCCTTATCTTTGCTATGGAGTCGTGCGAGTTTGAAGAGATTCTTAAAATAAGTCGCTTGTCCGCCTCAGGAAGGACACGGTGCGTTCGGCCTTACATGTTTTTCCTATGTTTGGCTTCATTTAAACAAAAGGCAGATATAACTTTTCGGCTTTTTTCAATTTTTTTTTATATTTGCGAAACAGATAGCCCCATATCCTTGTACGCTTTGATTTTGCCTTTTTGGTCTCATTTAAGGCTTTTCCACAACCCATTTCAACTTAGCCTCAAAAATACGCTATCTCATTAAATTATATAAAAACAAGCAGTTTACGTCGAAAGCGACGCAAAAAACTACTCGATTTGATTAACTGTTCTATTTAAGTGGTGAACATTTTTTGCATGCTTTTCGTCAACACGAAAACAAAAAACCTAAAATTCTTATAATGTTTTACTTCCCAAGCTTGAATTTTGTGATAGAAAACGAAAAAGTGCTAATAAGAAGATTTATGAAGAATTAACCGCAATCCGCCAAGCAATTTCTTTGTTTGAAGCAGATATATTGAGAAATGGACTGGTGTGCTATTCAAGTGGTGCGGAGTGTATAGTGATTCTGCCTTTGGTCGATATATCGACCATCTTTTTTAACTCCTTATAAAACTCATCAAAATAATTTTTTTTTGTTTTCAGAATCTTTTAAAAATTATATTTGAAATTTGTTCTGATATCTTAGAAAAAAATTACATTGAAGTTAATAATTTTTCTTTTGGAAAATGGGTGCGGAAAAAAATCTTTAAAATGGCTTATCCAATTGGGAGGCCCATACCAAAATCCAAGTGGAAAATTTTTGGAGGTTCGACTATCCGTCTGTTTTCCATAGACCAACCTATCATTTAACAAAAAAAATTAAGACTTTATTCGTATCCTTTGATTTTTAGGATTTTTTTAAAGTTGTTGGTCGAGATCTCGACCGCCAGGCAGATAATGGGTTAAGTAATCATACAGTTTGAGACACCTCGCTCGTGCACGCTCAACGCTCAATGCTCCTAACTACCATCAGAGTAGCCGTTCCAGGCAATCAATTTTTACGCACCTCGCTCGTGCGCGCCGTACGCTTATACAACCAAGGATTCACTAAGCTTGACGCACCTCGCTCGTACATGATCAAGAATCATCCTACCAACGGATGCGGCTCAACAGTAATAAGTCCTCAGCAGGCCAGTTTCTCGAATAGAGGCCCGTTGGAATCAAAAAAACTATGTATGTATATCTCTGTATAAATAGTTAAGTTATATTTAAGAATTAAGATTCGAATAATTACTGTTAATTCCCACCCAAAGGAAGATCCAGTAAAGAGAAGCAAAGTTTAATAAAAAAAAAAAAAAAAAATTTAGTTAATTCACTATGTGGAAACATGCTATTAGAAAGACGAGAGAAAGAGAGAGCGAGAGTGAAAGGGGAATTTTCAAATGAGAGAGAGAGAGAGAGAGAGAGAGAGAGAGAGAGAGAGAGAGAGAGAGAGAGAGAGAGTGAGTGAAAAAGAGATTGTGAGAGAGTGAGTGAAAAAGAGATTGTGAGAGAGTGTGTGAGAGAGAGAGAGAGAGGAGAGTGTGTATGTGAGAGAGAGAGAGAGAGAGAGAGTGTGTGTATGTGAGAGAGAGAGAGAGAGAGAGAGAGAGATTGTGTGTATGTGAGAGAGAGAGAGAGAGAGAGAGAGACAGAGGGTTAAAAGATGGAGAGAGACAGATTAATATATATATATATAGAATGAATAGCAATGAATGAATAGCAAAAGCAGGATAATTAAAAGACAGGGGGCAATTCCATGAGAAAGTGAACCTGGGAGTCTTAAAATTAAGTAATTAAAATTTGATTTTTCTCTAAAAAAAAAAACCAAAGAGTAAAATAATGTTACTATATTGAACGAAATTTTTCTTTCTATCCTGCCAACATTGAAGAAACCTTTTTCGCATTTTGCGAATACTAAAAACGTGCTTTCAAGTGTCAAATTAATTCCACGGTGTGTCTCCTTTTCAATAAGATGGATTTTATCCAAAACACGGTAATCATAACAAAAAAATATAAATATTTTCGAAGCAGGATTTTTCTGGTCCCACCCGTGACAATAAAACATTTAAAATTTGTATTATTTCTTACTGACTTTTAGGTTATGTCTGAAACTTCTTATTTTTTGAGGTAATGTTACTGAGTACATTTTCCTATGAATTGTTTTCCTGTTCTGTGTTTTGTTCACAGATTGTATCAAAACGCAGTAGTGTCCCACCCGTGACATTACATTTTTAAGTTTTTTGTAAGAAGGAAAAGTTATTTTTGCTTAATTCTTTACAGATTTAATAGCTTAGAATCTTTTGTGTAAGAAAACAAGCTATTATAATAGAAATGTAAAATACATTCGCAGACTTTCCTTTCAAAGAAGTTCCTTTTAGAACTGAGTTTCAAAATTTGTCCCGCCCGTGACAGAACGAAATTCCTCATTTATTTTTTGAAATTTTCCGTTAACTGGATCAAATTATAGCATATTCTTGTTGGTATTACAGAAGACTAACCCATAAATTAGAAACATATGTATAACATAAAATATGAAGAAGAAAGTAAACGGTTTTAGTTGATCTGTCCCACCCGTGACGATGGAATTGCCCAGAGAAACAGAAAGCTTAAAAAAATTAAGAGCAAAATTTAAAAAAAAAGAGAGAGGAAGTTTAGAGTTTAGAGAAACTATTTTTCGAAAAAATTTTGTGAAAGTGAAAGATGATTTCATCTCAATTGCTGGTTAACTGGATTTTAGTGTTTATTTATGACCAACATCGTATGCTGTCAAAATCAATAACAATATTATTCGCTTCAAAATGCATAGTTTGCGGCAATATGTCATAACAACGACACTACAGCAACAACATAAACAACAAAAGCAATAACGTAACCGACACAATTACATGTTGTATGATGTCAATTACGGTGTAAAGCTGCTTTTGAAGTGACGTTAACAGCATTGAAAGCACATATGACATATGATGGATGAGGTTGATAACGATGACATTGCGGGAAGGGCGGTATATGATCCAGAAAAAAGGATTTGACGGCACGGCACACACAAGCACACACGCACACGAGATCTGCAGTTAAAAAATACTGTCCAATGACGGCGACAAAGACGAAAAAGTCATCAACTGTCAAAATTCAATGGAAAATAACCAAAAAAAAAAAAAAATTCGAAGTAAAATGATGGAAGTGGGCGCACTGGCATAAATCATAAAAAGAAAAGAAGTAAAGATAGTCAAAGGGACTGAAAGGAAAGTTCCCATTAAAGCATCGAGCTCCCATCAAGGCACGCACAGACAGAGCGAGAATTCAAAAAAAAAAAAAAAAGGAAAAAATTATATTTCAAAATCTGAGTGCAATTTATGTGGCTTTAATTGGTCCGAGAATAGACACTTTCGGAAATTATGATATTCAAGGCACTGCACAGCTGGCAGATGGCCCCAAAGAACATTTCTTTTCACTTCCTCTTATCAAATCGAATAGTATTGAGTCAGAACGCTTCTGGGCGGAGTCCCTCCCATTAACGTGCTCTTGCGCTTAAAATAGGATCACTTTTCTCGTGAGCTGAGACACACACAGCCACGTGATAGCGCCGTAAGATTGTATGTACTATTTCCCCCCAAAAAAAAAATAAATAAATAAAGCATCAAAGAAAGTTAATCACTTTTGGGGAATATCAAATTTGGCTCAGTTCCGATTAATCCGAGAGACCGAATTCCGAACGAAGTTCATCGAAGGGTACTTCTAATCTTTTTAGTTAAAAAATAATACAATTCGAAATTTTCGTTTTGAATTTTTTTCGTTTTTTTATCGTAGGTTTAGGTCACCTTAAGTGGACTACCACTAAGAATGGACCACTTGAATGTTTATTATGTTGTTACAGTTAAAATTTTAAACTAATATTACCGCCAACTCCACTGTGAACGTCAACAGTAAGTTATAAAGGTTCCAGCCGAGCACACGTGTTTTTGTTTAAAAGCGAGCACTTCAAAAAAAATAATATTTAAATAATTTGCGTTTTATAGCATCTTGGTGCATCTTTGTACCTGCTACGAATAGTGCCAAAAACGTCTTGTTAAACTTAAGAAGTACTTATATATCTTGTTAGTTCGGGCATTCAACGTAATAGTTTAAAATCATTTGGAAATTTAAGTAGATAATGGAATACGTTTTGGTGGCTCACTTGAAATCGTATGATTCTCCTTGAGTGGACCACTGCTGGCAACCTTGATATAAACAGTGGAACAGTGTTAACTAGTTTAATGAGCTTTTTTAAATTTTATTGTGATTTTTAAATAGCATGGGCGTGTCGTCGAGTAGTGCATCAGTATCAAAGGATTTTTTACATGCAAACATTGTGACTCGGATGATGACACTGAATCCGATGCTCAGTTCAAAAACGTTTGTAGTTATGTGTTTTTTTATTAACTTAACACCATTGTTTTGAAGTTTTTTGGTCCACTCGAGGTGACAATCCCCTCAACGCCAAAAAAAAAAAAAAATTCTACCCTTTTTTTAAAATCAAATATTTTCTTTTATAAACAAAACTTGAAAGCAGGGTTGGAACTTTAATGCAATTGCAGTAGATCCACTGCGTTTTTTTTTAATTTTTGACATCTACTGCGACACTGCGAAAAGCTTAAAATCTACTGCGATTTTCGTCCCTGGTGTCACTCGATTTTTTTTTTTGTCAAACCAAACTCCTAACGATAACTAGCAAAAAAGTACCAATTTTGGCTATACATTATCAACACCGCAATTCTATTTGTAACAAAGATACTATTGTTTTCCTTGTTTAACATCTTGGATTTTCCATTGAAGCTTATATGTCGCGATATTAACAGTTTGACAGCTGATATAACAGAAAAAAATCTTGCCAAAAACCTTCGCTTCACATTGGAAGACGCGCAATATGGAGAAATATTTACATGAAATGTACTTTTTGTTTATTTTTTCTTTTTATTTGAAAAGAATAAAATATATATTTGGTATAAAAAAAAAGATTTGTAATGATTTTTATTTTTACTGCGCAAAATTCAAATCTACTGCCCTTTTTTGTTAAAACTGCTGCACTTTCTTCTTCGCCAGGTTCCAACCCTGCTTGAAAGTTTTGCTACCATGCAAAGTTTCCTAGTAATATCGACTAGGGTTGGGATTAAAATATCGCTAATGATAAATATAGATTTTTTTTAAACATCGATACGGAATTTGTGAGTGATATTTTTCATTTTAAAATATCGGAAATCGATACTTAAACTCCAATATCAAAATACGATATTTCTTGATCACCCCCATTTGGTTTGGTATTAAAAAACATAGGGGGTAAAAGAGATGGCTGATGCCTAAAGGGCTCAACGCTGTTAAAGTAATTGAAAGGAAGTAACGAGCTCATTCTTTTGAAGAAAGGAAATCAAAGTTGAAATTTCGATGCCAGGTCAACAGAAATATAGAAACGGTATGACTTAAATGCAACCCTGTGAGTCCGATTACTTGTAATAAGCGTATGCGTTCAAGTAGCGAAAGTAAGTCAAAGTACTTCTTTGTTTTTTCTACATGTGTTTGATATAGGAAATTTTCTTGCTGCTTTAGAGCGTAGAGCCCTTAAGGGCTCAACGCTGTTAAAGTAAATTTAAAGGAAGTAACGAGCTCATTCTTTTGAAGAAAGGAAATCAGAGTTGAAATTTCGATGACAGGTCGACAGAAATATAGAAAATGTATGACTTAAATGCAACCCTGTGAGTCCGAAAACTTGTAATTAGCGTATGCGTTCCAGTAGCGAAAGTAAGCCAAAGTACTTCTTTGTTTTTCTACATGTGTTTGGTATAGGAAATTTACTTGCTGCTTTAGAGCGTAGAGCCCTTTAATGGGCATTAAAAGATGTCTCTTTCTTACGTAAGTTTATTTATACCGAAAAGAGACAATGTGGTTATCTACCATTTAGCATTGTGTTTTTGGCTTGGAAGCAGCGTAGACGTTAAAATGAGGCAGCAAAGTCTGGAGCTTCTTTGAAAAAAATAAAGATGGAAAGAGTGCAACGTGCACTATTTGCGGCAAAATAGTTATACTCTCAGGGAAAACAACTAACATGATTTCGCATTTAAAAAGGTTGCACACATATGCGTATCAACGTGTAACTGAAACGAGAATTTCCTCAGCAGAACCTCAGGTAACTTAAGGAAATGTATTTTCAAAGACAATAGAGAATAAGAAGATGTGCCACCGTCCTTATAGTGAGTGTTGGAGTTGACACGAATTAAGGCATATATAACAAGGTGGTGTTAATATCCAATTTGTATTCTTCTTTAAGAAACTAAGCTGTCAAACTATTTGAAATTTTTTGGCTTTTTGGTTTCGGACGAACGGCTCGAATACCACTCTTAATTTTCTTTTTCTTTCTTTTTTTTTTCTGGAAAACAAACTGGGAATCTTAATATAATATTGAAGTTTAGTTTTGTAGTTTTTCAAGAGTAATATGTTAATAAATAAAAACACGAAAAATATTCGCTCCATCAATATTACATGTGAATTGTTTGAATTTTCTGTTAAAAGGTTAGCGAAAAACCAAAAGAAACGGAGGCGCCAACAGGAGCAAACGAGCACCCTACACTTCTTAATAATTTTGAAAGGACTGCAAGATATGAAGGTATAAGCAATTAGATTTAACATACATAATAAAATAAATAAATTCAATCCTTGCATTCTTTAGAGGGCGGCCAAAAATATAACGACCTAATGCAGGCTCTCGTTTACATGGTTTGCAGGGATAATCTCCCACTATCATGCGCTGAAAAACCTGGGCTTCAAAGATTAATGAACATTACAGCTCAAAAGTTTAAAGTGCCAAGTAGAAAAAAGGTGAGTAGGTAGCACTTGTTTTACTTAAAAATCTCTCAATTTTACATCTCGAATAGATTACTGAGCTCATGGAAAACCGATTTAACTCGATGAAAATTATTTTGATAGACGTTCTCAAAAATAAAGTACTTAGCCCTAACCAGCGATATTGTGACAATCACTAATTCTACCCGCAGCTGGTTGGTGACTGCACAGTTTATTGATTGTGAGGATGAACAGTTTGAACTGGCGAACGTTTGCCTGGCTGCCGAGAAAATGAGTGCGGTGAATATACAAAAAAAAACTTATAACGAATTATCATTACCAGAGTGAGTAAAAAAAGCCCGAAAAAAACGCAAAATAAGCGCTATAAAAAGCTCGAAAAAACAAGGAAAATAGTCCAAAAAATATGCAGTTAAAATTTATTTTTTATTCAGTGGACTTATTAAAATATCGTCGGCTTAAAGTGTAAACTTGCTAACTAACAATTTCAAAACTTTACAGGGTAAATAAAAAACACTTTTTTTTCAAGACTTCAAAATAGGGAAGGAGACCCAAAATATGGATGGTTTATTTTGTTCCTATATGAAGTCTCTTCTAAATTCGATTCTGTGCACCATACAAAGTCTACTTGGAGTCACTTGTTGGTGTTAGCTGTGAACTTTCACCACAGTTGGACTTAGCAGTTTTACTCATCACCAATTTCTCCGTATTTAGAATTTGAAATTAAAAAAGATTTTTTTGCCTGACGATGCAGTGTTCTTTTTTTCTTTCGAATGACATCGAAAATTCGGAATCGGTTAAAAGTGGACTTAGCAGGTTTACACTTTAAGCCGACGATATATGACTTTTACATTTTCAAACGAAAAATGTTGGCGCTTCTTGCTTAAAAGGTTTTTATACATTGAAAAAGATCGTTCAACGTCTGAAGAGGTAAGGGGGCAAAATTTTAAAACACACTCAAACGTAAATACGCGATCGAACGTATACCCCAGCATTGGACACAGCCCTTAAAAGAGTCATTGACAAAGGAAAACAATAAAGCAGAAATTAAATCAGCTGAAAAAAATCAACATTCGGGCATTTGACAGAAATCGAATACGACAGAAAACGTTCGATTTCGCTTAGATTTGTTTGAAAATTTAACCGAAATCGACGTCCCTAAAGCTGGAAGAGCAAAGTCAGCAGAATCAAAAAAAAATATGTGGAACATTAAAGGCTAATTAAAGGCTAATTAAATGCCCTAATCCGAAATTTTCGGCTCCAGCCATTTCCCGGAAAATCCATGTTCTGCCAGCTTAACGTTAAGCTGGCAGAGCATGCTCCAAAAAATGGATTGCACAACAATTTCAGCAATTTAATTAGCACAGGAATTAACGGCTCATTAAAGGCTCTAGGAAAATCTAATTTCCCATTTTTCGGCTCCAGCCGTTTCCCGGAAAATCCATGCTCTGCCACCACGTGGGCAGAGCATCGTATAAAAACCTGTTTCGGATAAAATATTCGAACTTTTTTTTAGGAATTATTTAAAGGCTCATTAAAGGCTCTACGAAAATCTAGTTTCCCATTTTTCGGCTCCAGCCGTTTCCCGGAAAATCCATGCTCTGCCACCACGTGGGCAGAGCATCGTATAAAAACCTGTTTCGGATAAAAAATTCGAACTTTTTTTAGGAATTATTTAAAGGCTCATTAAAGGCTCTACGAAAATCTAATTTCCCATTTTTCGGCTCCAGCCGTTTCCCGTAAAAAGAACTGTTCCGAATAACAAAATCGAACTTTTTTCTCAGAACGCGGCGCGTGAGCAGAGCATCGTAAGAATCCCAGCAGGCAAAGACATCCAGCAGGAAAAAAACATTAGTGATTTCATTGAGTCATACAGATAACATTGTAATGTATGACAAATTGGGGGACATGTCATCGTGGAGGGATGCTGTAAATGTTCTTGAATCTCATTGGCTACTGAAATTTAAATAAGGTTTTAGCGTCAGTTGAGCTTATGCATGGATGGCGTAGTGACTAAGTGCTCGACTTACAATCCGAAGACCGCGGATTCGATCCCTGGCTGAGGAAAACAAAAATTTGTATACATAGATTTTTCAAAATTTTCTAAATATTCAAGGAGAAGACAAAGAAGACAGTTTTCAAACCGGTTTCTATGAAGTGGCATTTAGAAAGAGCATGTGGGAAACGGCTGGAGCCGAAAAATGGGAAATTAGATTTTCGTAGAGCCTTTAATGAGCCTTTAAATAATTCTTAAAAAAAAGTTCGAATTTTTTATCCGAAACAGGTTTTTATACGATGCTCTGCCCACGTGGTGGCAGAGCATGGATTTTCCGGGAAACGGCTGGAGCCGAAAAATGGGAAATTAGATTTTCGTAGAGCCTTTAATGAGCCTTTAAATAATTCCTAAAAAAAAGTTCGAATTTTTTATCCGAAACAGGTTTTTATACGATGCTCTGCCCACGTGGTGGCAGAGCATGGATTTTCCGGGAAACGGCTGGAGCCGAAAAATGGGAAATTAGATTTTCGTAGAGCCTTTAATGAGCCTTTAAATAGTTCCTAAAAAAAAGTTCGAATATTTAATCCGAAACAGGTTTTTATACGATGCTCTGCCCATGTGGGTGGCAGAGCATGGATTTTCGGGAAACGGCTGGAGCCGAAAATGGGAAATTAGATTTTCGTAGAGCCTTTAATGACCTTTAAATAGTTCCTAAAAAAAAGTTCGAATATTTAATCCGAAACAGGTTTTTATACGATGCTCTGCCCACGCGGTGGCAGAGCATGGATTTTCCGGGAAACGGCTGGAGCCGAAAAATGGGAAATTAGATTTTCGTAGAGCCTTTAATGAGCCTTTAACTAATTCCTAAAAAAAAGTTTGGATTTTTTATCCGAAACAGGTTTTTATACGATGCTCTGCCCACGTGGTGGCAGAGCAGGATTTTCCGGGAAACGGCTGGAGCTGAAAATGGGAAATTAGATTTTCGTAGAGCCTTTAATGAGCCTTTAAATAATTCCTAAAAAAAAGTTCGAATATTTTATCCGAAACAGGTTTTTATACGATGCTCTGCCCACGTGGTGGCAGAGCATGGATTTTCCGGGAAACGGCTGGAGCCGAAAAATGGGAAATTAGATTTTCGTAGAGCCTTTAATGAGCCTTTAAATAATTCCTAAAAAAAGTTCGAATATTTTATCCGAAACAGGTTTTTATACGATGCTCTGCCCACGCGGTGGCAGAGCATGGATTTTCCGGGAAACGGCTGGAGCCGAAAAATGGGAAATTAGATTTTCGTAGAGCCTTTAATGAGCCGTTAATTCCTGTGCTAATTAAATTGCTGAAATTGTTGTGCAATCCATTTTTTGGAGCATGCTCTGCCAGCTTAACGTTAAGCTGGCAGAACATGGATTTTCCGAGAAATGGCTGGAGCCGAAAAATTCGGATTGGGGCATTTAATTAGCCTTTAATTAGCCTTTAATGTTCCACATATTTTTTTTTGATTCTGCTGACTTTGCTCTTCCAGCTTTAGGGACGTCCGAAATCGAACGTTTTCTGTCGTATTCGATTTCTGTCACATGCCCGATTGTTGATTTTTTCGAAAAATTAGGTAGGAAAAGGCATTTAAAATAGTACAATTAACCAAAAATATGGGAATATGCACGAAAAATAGTTTTTGGCAAGAAAATAGCTCGCACTGCTAAAAATATGCAAAAATAGTAAAAAGTAGCTCGCACTACTAAAATATGCAAAAATAGTATGACGTATGCAAAAACAAGCATTTATTCACTCTGATCATTACATATTAGGTGTAGTAAAAAGAAATCCATTATTTTTGCATTAAATTGAGGGCTTTATTTAAGATAGTTAGAATGGCCCGATTTAGGTCAAATATGCGCTGTTTTGTTCGATAACTTGTTGCCATTTTAAAGGTAATTTCATTATGCCTCTCTCATAGAAGCCCTCGTTCCTATTAGCAAAAAATTGAGACAGTCGAATTTCAGAAGCCTCTCTTAAAGCGAATGTTTCACCAGCAAAATTGTTCGCCATGGACAGGAACAGATGGTAATCACTTGGTGCCAGGTCCGGACTATAAGGTGGATGCAGAAGAACCTCCCAACCAAACTCCGGAGCTTCTGGCGAGTCACTATCGATGTGTGTGGCCTGGCGTTGTCCTGATGGAACACAATTCCTCTCCTATTGGCCAAAGCTGGCCGCTTATGGGCGATTGCTTCCTTCAGACGGTCCAATTGTTGACAGTAGAGTTCCGAGTTAAGAGTTTTGCCGTATGGGAGCAGCTCATAGTAGATAATTCCCTGCCACTCCCACCAAACACACAGAAAAAACCTTCCTGGCCGTCAATCCTGGCTTGGCCACCGTTTCCGCCGTTCACCGTGTTTCGACCACGACCGTTTTCGCTTGACGTTGTCGTAAGTGACCCACTTTTCATCACCAGTCACCAACCGCTTCAGAAATGAGTCGATTTTGTTGCGGTTCAGCAGCGATTCGCAGATGGAAATTCGGTCTATGAGGTTTTTTTGCGTTAACTTGTGTGGCACCCATACATCGGCTTCTTTGTGTATCCAGCCTTATTCAAATGGTTCCAAACGGTTTTTTTGTGCAATCTTTAGCTCTTTTGCAATCGAAACAGTGCTAACATGACGGTCGGACTCGATAATTTCCATGATTTTATCGACATTTTCGACAATTGGCCTTCCAGTGCGTGGTGCATTCTTGACATCGAAGTTTACCGGAACGGAATCGACGAAACCAAAATTGCGCATGATTGGCTGTTACAGTATCAGGTCCATAAACGCATTCACATTTTCAGCCGCCTGGCTTGCGTTTTTTCCCTTATCGAAGAAAAAACTGTAAAATGTAGCGAATTTTCTCTTTGCTGATGTCCATCTTTGACAAGCTCTCAAACAAAACTGAATCAATCAATCAAAAAAGGTCAAAAAAGCTTTTTTAGTAGGAACTGTCATCTTTCTAATGCCCCCTGCGGAACACGATCGGACTTATACAACGCGAGATGCGAAAATAACGCCATCTATTGGAAAAATATGGATTCTTTTTTACTACACCTAATATTTGGTTTGAAAATGTCTTTCTTTTTAGTCACACACTGGTCATTACATCGCAGATTGCTTCGAGAAAATTTGCCAGGATTACGAAATCAACAAAAATCGTCTTGTCTCAATAGACATTTTATCGGCGAAGGAAAAAGAATCCCATGTATGACTCGCATGATAAACTTGGTGGTGGATGGCGGAATTGAAAAATTTGCACTCTTTGATGGACTCGTCGAAGACGTTAAAAAATTGTGGCATACTTTAAACACTGAGTAAGTGCTATGGACCAGCCGAGCAGGCCATAGCAGGGAAAAACGAAGGTGAAACTTTGACGCTTATTCAAGCAATAAGTAACAGGTGGAATTAAGTTTTCGATATGTTAAATAGATTTCTAATTCTCTCCGCTTCGGTAGCTAAAATTTTAGCCGTAAGAGGCCAAACATTCAGAAATTTGCCTGATATGATCGGTACTTCGAAAATCAATATAATAAAAGATATGTTAGGCATTTCAGGGCCATTTAAATCAGCAACCGAAGAAATGAGCGGTTCTGTATACGACACCTCAAGCTTAGTCATTCCTCTTTCAAAATTATTAAAGCAAGAAATCGAATCGTTCCAGCCTCTGACAACTGAAGAAATTTCTTTAAAAAAGATCTTATACAATCAATACTTACAAAACTCATCCCCTTAGAAAATAATTTATTTCTTGCTAAAGCAACTATTTTAGATCCGCGTTTTAAGCGCATACATTTTGCATCACCCATAGCTGTGGCGCGTGCCGTATCAATCTAAGTGCTGAAGTTCGTGCAGAACATCAAAAACGTGGGAAAGATTCCCCAAGTCTCAAATTTTTTCTACTGAAGATTCAAAGGTGTGTGATTCGATTTGCTCCAGACATGAAAAAATCGTAAGCCGAATTTCCATAGTATCTGAAACACCAAGTTTAGATTCTATACCTAGCGATCTTCAGCAATATTTGGATCAACCAAATATTCCGAGAAAGAACAACACCCTTCATTTCTGGAGAGATAGTTAACATTTTACGCCTACACTTTTTGATATAGCCCAAAAGTATTTAATTGGTCCTGGATCGTCGGTAGCTTCCGAACGCATAGCATCAACTTTAAATTTGGCAGTGCCAGCTAATCGAAGCCGACTTAGCGGAGAGCATATAAATCAAAGAGTGGTTTTGATTTCAGCTGCTGACAACTATTGGCGCTCCGCATATGGTTGGCTGGAATATAACCTAAAGAATTCTACTTTTTTCTGCACAATAGAAAAATGAATACTTTTAGCTGATAAATATTTGTGCTGCCACATATTCAAAACAGGTTGTAGAGAAAGCTCAAAAAAGGGATAACTTTTTGTTTGCGATATGTTTAAATATCACTATTTCAAAACTAATTTGTATACAAACCAAATAATTTTTTAATATTTACTCTACTGAAAAAAAGGATACATACATATATGGGGCATTTTTTTACAGATCGGACAAAATTAAGGAAAAATGAATTGACCTTTTTTTAATTGAACCAATTTTCCATTGCCACCG
>CM035806.1:125192465-125204740 GCA_020466095.1 Chlorops oryzae | reverse complement strand
ACCCTTGCATGTTTGCATTTGTCAGCAATTTACGCTGGACAGTGTCTTTTGAGTAGCATGGAATCACCTTAAAGTAGAACTTCATAAATGCAGGTCACTGCCTTTTGCTTTTGGTTCTTTTAGCTTTCTTTCCTTTTGTTTATGCTTCATTCGCACTTTGTTGTTTTTGATTTAGTTTGCGAGCGTGTAGAAGGAGGAGGAAATATATGTTTGTGAGTCTAAGCGAGATCGCGACTCACAACATATATCAGGAAATTTAAAAAGTCATTAATTGTGGAATACGGCAGATATTGGGCAGCTAAATGATTCGATTTTAACACGATGAGGAATACTTACAATACAAAAAAAATACAATACTCGGGGAAGGGGTTCTTGGCATAAGGACTTATTAAATAAAAATCTCCGTTTGCAGGTGGCAGTTGCTTGGAATGACAGACAAAAACTCCGTAGGAACGGGTAACACGGTGGGATACAGGAGCAAGGAGCTTTAGACTTGAGCAGCACGTGTAATTCCGATGGACTGCATATACGCCGTTTCCGTTCTAACTCCTTTAGAATGGAGCATAGAAACAGGATCCCTTTTTCTTGATAATAAAACTCAATCGGGGATTTGGGTGGTTATTTTCCTTAGATTCCGATGCAAGAGAACCCGCTCTCATAGGAGATTTTCAAAAGGTTATGTCCAAGTGATGACGACCATAGAACACGTAGACTATGACAGATTAATGAGGAACCAGGTGGCACTGGCACAAAAATAATAGCCTGGGTCCTTGCTTTAGAACCCAGGCGGCACAAATTTGGCGGCGATTACCACCAAGAAATGGTTCTCAATTAGATGCGTTTCGATAATAACCTACATAAATCAGACAAATAAATTTGGAGTTCTAATTATACGGAATGTGCCAACTTACGTTCGTTTTACAATGAATATGGTTTTGGGGCTTTTTCATTTTATTTTTTTCTTGGATTCCAATGCAGCTTACGATGGCGACGGTCTTCCAAGGAAAACCGATGGACTAGACTTGGAATAATTTTTGCCAACACGTGGCACAATTCTTTTCTCGCGGAATAACTTTTTATATTTAAAAAAAATGGTTTTTTTTTTTATTTAATTATTCGCTAGGTCCAGATGACCGTCACTTTAAGCTTTTCTTGCCACAATGACAAAACTAAGGAACGATCAGCCTTTATATTATAAATTCATACGTTCTCTAGTGACAATTCAGCTATAACGAGTGTATGCTGATGAGCGGTGCTAACCTATGCTTTCTACTTTGCCTTTCTTTTTCTCTTTCAAAGCTAGTTAGGTTTCTTTGCTATTGTTCTAATCAATAGGTACTAGCTGCATAAGCTCTGTTGCAGGTAGCAAATCAAAGTGGCGTGATTTAAGATGATTTGACAGAATGCACGGGTAGGTAAAGGAAAAAAGGCAATTTGCAGAGTGCTCATCATAATATGTAACAGGGAGGTCACGGATGTGGACTTTTCTAACTGTGGTAGGGATGAAATTTTGTATTTTTATACCCAGCGTAAGCGGGGTATATTAGTTTTGTGCAAATCTTGTAACAGGGAGAATTAAGCATCGGAGATGTAGAAAAATATATATAGAAATGATCAGGATCAAAAACTGAATCGATTAGGACATGTCCGTCTGTCCGTCTGACCCCGTCTGTCCGTCTGTCCGTCTGTCCCGTCCGTCCGTGGTCGGATCTCCTCCGAAACGGCTGAACCAATGAAGTCGAAATTTGGCACACATGTATATCGGGGTCCGAGTATGATCCTAAGTAAAAATGGGAGACATCCGCCCACTGCCACGCCCACAAATTAATTTATTGTGTTTTCAGTAAAATGCTTGTAACTTGCGAACCATTCAACACATTTCATTGATATTTGGTGTGCTGGTAAGCTACCAAAAGGGACATGTGCTGGCAAAAAATGGACGCCGCCCTCCTCGAGCCACGCCCACAAATAAGCCCAAAAATAAGGGCTTATCGTAACTTGTGAAGTAAAAGGCGTAGAAGCTTCAAATTCGCAGCATAGGTTGACCAAGGCAAATGAAAGGTGTAGGAATAAAAATTTATGTAGCCCGCCCACTGCCACGCCCACAAATAGAGAATTTTCGTAACTTCCGAAGTAAAAGGCGTAGAAGCTTCAAATTCGCAACATAGGTTCACCAAGGCGAATCAAAGGTGTAGGAAAAAATTTTTTGTGGCCCGCCCACTGCCACGCCCACAAATGAAGACTTTTCGTAACTTCCGAAGTAAAAGGCGTATAAGCTTCGAATTCGCAACATAGGTTCACCAAGGGGAATGAAAGGTGTAGGAAAAAAAATTTTATGTGGCCCGCCCACTGCCACGCCCACAAATAAAGATTTTTCGTAACTTCCGAAGTAAAAGGCGTAGAAGCTCCAAATTCGCAACATAGGTTCACTAAGGCGAAAGAAAGGTGTAGGGAAAAAATTTATGTGGCCCGCCCACTGCCACGCCCATAAATGAAGATTTTTCATAACTTCCGAAGTAAAAGGCGTAGAAGCTTCAAATTCGCACCAAAGGTTCATCAAGGGGAATGAAAGGTGAAGGAAAATATTTTATGTGCCCACCCACTGCCACGCCCACAAATAGAGAAGCAAAACATAGTGCGCTCATAATGTCGGGACGGTGGGTATTTCAAAGTCGGCTTGACCGACTTTAGCTTTCTTACTTGTTTTATATATTTTTTTTTTTTTTAAATACAAATGAGTTAACAATTGTACACGAAAAGATGTCAAACTCTAGACTCACTGTGCTTACCATTTATTTCCGGGGTCGCTGAAAAAGAATTTGAGTCCCATGCAGCTGTATCAGCATGCAAATGCTGTTAAAGCTCCGCACTTGGGGATGTGAATGCGAATATTCGCAACACCCCTGGTACGTAGCTTTGGACATGACTTACAATACGTTTTGTCTTTTCCTTCTCTTTATTTATATATTTATTTATTTTTTTTTTTTTTTTGTTTTGAAGATGTATAGTATGCACATATTTTACGTTAACCCTTTCGCGGCCCAGCACATTTTACAATATTTTCTTTTACACTCTGCATCTCCATTGAATGATTCTTTTGAGTAGGACTTAATATAAGAGATTGTATCTTGTGCTCTGCGATGGAAATGAAATCAAATCAAATAAATAAATAAATAAAATAAACCGACTTTATTGAACTGTCACGGTCGCCTGATTTAACGCCCCACTTGTTAAATATTTTTTTCAGTTTGTAAACAGTTAAATTCCATGGAAAAGTGCATTTAGATCCCCTGCGAAATTTAACAATATTATTTTTAAGCTAGTGTTACTTTCCTGTGTTTCATATGGGCACTTAACTAACGTGGAAGCCAAAATCAAACGAAATGATATGAAAACGAAAAGAAAAAAAAACCGAACGGAATCAAAGCACAATGCGATCACAACGGAAACGGAAAAACGAAAACGAAGAAGGATTGAAACAAGTCTCCCACGCTCTCTTTCTCTCTGCCATGAGAGATCAAATAATTTCCACAAAATTTTAAATTTCATGAATTTTCGTCTTTCATTTCATTCAAGTGACGCGCCATCTTTATTATTCACGAGCATGGAAATTTAAGGATAGCACATTATGTGGCGACCGACCGAGAGCTCATTTGAATGAATGCAATGAGCGAAAATATTTAGCATTTTTGTTTTTTATAAAGGTGAACTCGTCCTTGCCGTGAAACTCATGCACGCGAGGGATATTCAAAGGCGAGCCAGTGAAAAGCAAGCGCTGGAGACAGGAGAAGACAATAGTGGAAGGCGAAGAACGGCAAGGGGCAACATATAAAATGAGCAGAGACATAAAGCTTAATTGCATCAAGGGACAACATCTACATGACAACTTTACAGTATTCGTTCAGTTCGGTGGAGAGCATTATCGGCTGCCACATTAAATCGTAAGAGCTGGCTACTCTACGACGCGTCGCGACGTGTCCGTGTGTGCTGAACAGGACACTGTGAAGATGGCAACGGCAATGATAACAATGATGATGATAATGCTGACGATTATGCCCATAATGATGATGATGATAGTGATGATGATGTTGTCGTTAGCACGGTGATGGAATTGTCCAGCTCCCAATGGGTATGTGGACAGACGGTTTTCATTGCTGCAGCAGCAGCAGCAACAGCAGCAGCAGCAGAATTATTTTCCTCTTTACACGTGTAATAACTCCTTTACCGTGCTCAATGCTCTTTGACCTAATGCTCTTGCTCTTCGCCGGCCCCCAGCACCGGCTTGCATGGTGTAGCAAGATGCTGCTTCTCGGCTTGGGGTTGAGAAGCCAAAATGTCAAATGCATTCCATGCGGCGTTAATTTAAGCGGTTCACAGCAGTAAGCAGGCAAGGACAAACGCACAAACCGTAATGCACGTATGGTAGGTACATATGCTTGCCACTAGCGAATATTTCTAAAGATGCTGAAATCCATTTCCATTTTATTCCATTGACAAGTTCTGGAACAGGAAACTCGGATTCGGAATATTTTTTAGTTCAATCAATCAGCAATTCCATGGAGGACATTTTTGAATGCTCATTCGAGAAGAAAAATTTTGAATGTTGAGTAGAAAAAATCGAGCCAAACTCTCTTTCACTCATTCATTGTCAATTGAAAGAAATTCCAACTGGGATGAAAGCATGCGTGCACGTGTATTAGTGTCGGTCGCTTCAGCAAGGACACCGATCCGAGCCATCGCACTCTTAGCTGGACAAGCAAATTATGCAAAGTTAAAAACATACGTGCGCAATGTCAGACTGCCGTCCGTGCATCCGTGCGTCCGTCCGTCCGTCCGTCATACTATGATGGGACAATTTACGTTGAAGGAACTGAAATGAACTAAGCTAAGCTAAATTGGATTGGTATGGTTAAGGATGGATTCGCTCAACTTGGAACGGAGCGCTTATACACTTTAAATGGTTTTTCTTTTTTTCCTTCTGGGGGCGGGGAGTGATTGGATTAATCAATGATAGCGAACAAGCTTCCATGTGCTCTCCATGCAATTCGCTTTCGCTAGGTTGAGGCACGGGAACGCACATTCACAGGTATTCAGGTATTGAGGAATTGAGGAAATGAGGAAATAATTGAAGTGTTGGAGTCGTCGCTTCGAATTAAACTTTACGATTTTATCATCAGAGCTGATAAACTCTAATCTGAGATGTTCGACCAATATGATTCAGTGGCGTATGATACTTTTTATGCGCTTTGAGCTCTAAATACACACAATCAGTACGGAGTGGATATATGGTTGAACGTTCGAGGGCGAAAGAGGAGAGCGAAAACTGGAGAATCCACTGGAAACCACTTTGATATGGCCCACAGTTATAATAACGCGACTTTCTTTTTCTTTACCATGGAACTTTAATTCATTTGAGGTTGGCTTTTTATACCCCAAACACACTCTGTCTCGAGGGTATATTGCGTTTGTGCGGTTGTGTGCAACACCCAGAACAGTCGAGATAGACCATAAAAAATGTAGGTATATAGAAATGATCAGCGCAACAGGAGATTCGATTTAGCCATGCCCGTCCGTCTGTCTGTATGCAGTCGTCTTATCGAAAGTGTTGAAGTTTCTTTCACGAAATTTGTTGTGTGTGTTTGCGAGAACATGAGTAAGATCAAGTTCGAGAATGGACCCGATCGGACCATTTTTGGAGGTATTTATGTACCTCTAGTGCTGGGGTCTATTATGAAAATCACAAAAACTGCTCTGTAACTTGAACTTTTTAAGCTATTGCAATTTAATTTTATATTTAAACATACTTGATGGCAATTAATGTAATTGCTAAAGATTGGAAAAGTGGGCGTGGCAAAAGAGAGTTTTCGATATTATGGTAGTTAACATTCTGTAAAAAAAAGTTTTCTTGATCGGTCTGTCACAAAATTCCCAAAACCACCTCAAAAC
The DNA here is from genome assembly GCA_020466095.1 of Chlorops oryzae. Classification (NCBI taxonomy): domain Eukaryota; kingdom Metazoa; phylum Arthropoda; class Insecta; order Diptera; family Chloropidae; genus Chlorops; species Chlorops oryzae. The sequence goes on along the minus strand of CM035806.1, from coordinate 125,198,794 downwards.
AAAAGATTTCGATAAACTTCAATAAAATTTGGAATTCGAGCATATCGCGCCCAGGCAACTAAAGTGACACAAATCAAATTTGTCAATTTTGAGTTATGCTGTGGATCTTGTTCTAAAGACACCTGTCTACCTGCAGAAAAAATTCCAATCCGTTTTTCTTATTATAAAAGGCCGAAAAAAGCCGTAATGTGTTTCTTCTTGCTTTGATTGACACTGCGATGCATTTTGTTTTTCGTGCTTCCTGAAAAATGGCAAATTTTGAGTTGTGTCTCTTTAGTTGCTGGGGTGCGATATGTACATATATTTATGTATGTATATGAGTCTCCGATTAGCTTTAAAAAAGATTGGAAAAGTGGACGTGGCAGAAGGACGGGTTTCATCACTGACTATAACACCCTTATTTGGGTTTTCTTGTTTTTCAAAACATTCATAAACATAGCATTAATCATATGCAAGATTTCTTCGCTCTAATCAGTTTTCCCTTACTCGAAGGAGTTCAACACGAAAACTTCTTTACAATTGAATGCATTTTATTCATACCCATTCGTTTGAAAATTGAGGACTGAGCAATACGATGGCTTCGCTTTAAAAATTAAAAAAAAGAAATTTTTTTATTTTAATATTTTATGTACTTTGTTCACAGTTTTGGTGTGTTTTTTCCGAGTTGATTAAAAAAAACAAATATATATATATGAATGTATGTACATGGATATATGTATTGTATGTGTAAAAAATAAAAATAAAAATTGACCCAAGATTGACATTGAGATAATATAATAATTTTGTTTTCTAAGGAGATTAAATTCGCTTGATAACTTTGAGTTCATTTTACACAGAGAACTTTTCTCATGGACATTTTCAAATTATTTTTTAAATTTTATTAGATATTTGAAAAAAAATTTTTGGAAGAAAAATCTCAGTCAGATTAAAAAATGATAAGCCGTGTTATTTTTCTCGTGGTCCTTTATGGCCTCTCTAACTTTGGAGAGATTGAAGAACCCTGCGTGTGCCCCTATTGATAACGTCCTTGTCTCAGTTTAAAATGAACCCTCGAACAAGCAACATAATAAGCTTTTTGATGATGCATAGTTTTATTTTGAAATAAATTTTTTTATCAACTGATTGGGTGTGTTTTTAGCCACCATTATGCTCGAAATTAGTACAAAAGCGTCACTCGTTTTACCGACTCCTGATCATAAGTCGCATGAGCAAAATCTAAAAAATTATGCCATAATATCGAATGTCCCAACAACGATCAGAGTCAATCAGCAATGCTATGGGATGAGTCCGATACTCGTTGAAAATAATGGGATTTGAGTACTTATAATATTTGTAAAGCTTCCAAAAGTTCTTGTAAAAGAAAAATTATGTAACAGACGATGTATACCCTCGGCAACCCTCTCATATACATAAGTACATACGTTTATTTTTTTTGCAAAAACGCGAACCAAAGACAGAAAAATGAATTTTTCAACCTTTTCTTAAATTAGGTACATAGGTACACTGTATATCAATTTTATTCAGTGTATAACTTAAGCATTAAAAGTAAATATTACTCATGTGTAAACAGAGAAAGAAACAAAAAAGCAATAAAAAAAAAACCACAGTTCTTAAGAAATTCGTTAGACATTTAAACAAAAATAGCTTAACCGATGAGCTTTGGCCCTACTTTCGACCGAAAAACGAACCGGTCGAACCGATTGCCCCTGCAAATGCTGGATTCGTGCTATTCCGTTGTGCCTCAATGGCCTGGTAGTTTAAAAACCAGAACGGACGCTGATCCAACGGCACTGAGTTCAGATAGTCAATTAATGCCTGGTCGCCATGTGCGTCCAATGGCAGTGAAGCAGCTCCAGCTGGTACGGTTGCGGCTGGCTGTGGGCAGCGGCCGGAATTGCGGTGGCACACCTGGACGGCCGTTGGTGCTGCTGTCATTGCCGCCAATGCGATTGTCCACGGTGAATTGCGGTGCCGCTGACAGATCGATACCGCCGGCAGCTAGCGGAACGTATTGAGGCTGAGGTACGACCACAGGCATTCCGATTGGAGGACGCTGCGCAACACCGAAGGGTACCGTATTTGTTGGCGTGCTGCTCGATCCTTGGCCAAAACGATTCGCTACATCAACACCGGCCGTTGTCGTTGAGTGGTATTTATCCTTTTGGCTGCCACCTGATGGCCGCGAGCCAGCATACGATGGCCGTTGTGCGTCTGTGTTTGAGGCATTCAGTATGAGAAAGCACAATAGTAAGCACGCAATCGTTGTTGTCGATGATGTCGATGATGATGTTGATGTCCTACACGTAGAAAGCATTTTTGATTTGTTTTTTGTTTTTCTTCCTTTTGTTCACTTTTCACCTTTTCACTTTTTTCTTTTTTTTTTCTTTGCTTTCTTTCCTTATTTCTTCGTCGTTTTTGTCGACCGTATGAAAGAACGAACAAGCTAAACTGATTCGCTCTCGTGTGAAAGCGGCGGCATTTATACCTAAAATCGAAACCTGGCCAACATTTCTGGTATTGAGAGATTGCCTCTTTCTTTTCACTTTTTTCTTTTTGAATTCAATGCGAATTTTTCCCACTTTTTTTTTCATTACTCTCAACTCAAAGTAAGAGAATCAGCATCAACTGGTTTGGAGCAGCTGAGTCTTTTGCGTTTTTTTATTTTCATTTTTTTCATCCCGCAAACGAAGAGCGATCTGTCTTAAGAGTTTTGTTTTCATTTTATTTCTTATCTTTTATTATTTGATTCAGATTACCGAAAACCTCATTTTTTAATTAAGGCTTATTTTGTTTATTTTTTTGCTCACTCTCTCTCTCTCTTTTATTGATTCCTACTTTCGGGTTTTCATAATCAATTGATTTCACAGAAATTATAATTTGTTTACTTTCAACCAAAAGGTGCGCCCAACTGTCAAAAAAGGCATTTGACTTGTTCATAAAAAATCCGAATTTACTAGCGACGGAAGAAATTTCTCTCTAAAGAAAACTCTCATGAAATGGAAAGGAATTGTAAAATTGAGTTTATAAGCGATTTGCCCTTTTTGAAGAGCCTTTGTATATTGTCGAGCTTCATGTGGCTTCAGATGGCCGCATGTAATCTATACAGCACATGTCTACCACTTACCTGGATCGATGAAAATTAACATGACGATGTCGTTGAAAATTCGTTCAATACCTCTTTCGCTTACCATTTAGTTGAAGAATTCTAATACGACAGTGTAATCGAAGAATTCTTCGGCAAAAGCGTAATCGAAGTATACCTTTATACAAATAAGAAGGCATTCCTTAGAAAAATTTAGAGAAAGTGCCTAACACGCCGATGTCGGCGGATTCAAATCCCGGTCACAAGCAAGGAAATTTTTTTTTTTTTTTTTTTGTAAATAAGTAGATAACTCTGAAATAAAAATCTTATATTTAAATAAAAACTTAGAGGAATAAAAAGCTTTCAACCAAACTTTTAATGCAAAAAAAAAAAAATGTTCGAAAGAGCTTGTGCGTAACGCTTTTGAAGGCGCGATGTAGACTTTACTTATGACTGGCATATGAGAACTTCTTCCTTAAATTGACTTGCATTTTTAAAGTCCCAGTTTTTCGACACCTTTTCTTTTTTTAGCCTGTGACAGGAATCGATCCCCAGCCCTTTAGATTGCTAATCAAACACGTTGTCCACTACGCCACTTAGAGATTCAAATTCGTCATGCTTATTTAGACGTAAATCTCCATTTTTAAGGTGACATTTTTCGCTCTATATGCATTACCTTTTTCGTCAAAGCTGCTTCGAAGCTCATTTCTTCGATGAATTCTTTGAAGTATAAGGTAGGTAATGGATGAACAGATATCCCGCTGGGTACTGTTGAAAATAAGTATGCGATAAACAAACCAATTCCGTACTTGGGTTAAGTCGTTACAACCTTTTCAATAACCGCCCATTCCTTCAAGGGGAATAATTTAATAGGAATCCATCAAGCAGAAAAAAAGGAAATCAAATTATGTAAACAAAAAAAAATTGCTCTTCACAATAATCACGAATAATCACGAATAATCACAATAGTAAAAGAACGAGTGCTTGCAATGGGAAATCACGAAAATCTGTGGTTAAGAGTTCCACAAATCGATAAACGAATCTCAACGGTTCAATTGAATTTTTGAAGCATGTCCGCAAACATAATTCGAGAAAACAAGAAACTAATTAATTAACCAATATTTACTCGATTCGTTAGAGGAACAATAGTCCGAACAGCATTTCATTGACAACAGATTGGTCTCGATCGATTCAATTCAATTGCATATTCGATTCAACTCAATTTAAATTATGAACGCTCTATTATCACACCAAACAAACAAACAAAAACAAACAAAAAAAAAATTTCTATAACCACAGTGAAACTTTGAACAGACGGACACGCATTCTTAGCACAATTCCATAGCGGAATGTCCGCAGCAAAGTGGGATGACTGTACTCTGTTAAATCTTTTCGTTCTACCCAACATAATGAAGAGAGTATACAAAATTCATCCTCCACCCTCCTCCTTCGCTCTCTTGCTCACGCTCGCACCCAATCCGTTTAAAAGCGATCGAAATGACGCAGAGTCGTCAAGTGGAGGAACAGGTTCCGATTGTGCGATGACGTTGGGTTTTCGACTGCGGTTTGTCATTTTGGGGAATGCCCAGAATCCAATTGAAGCCTGTTTTCGTTTACTACGAACGCAATAAGAAGAAGAATACGAAGCAGAAGAATTATGCCGGCATTGTCCGTAGTACATGGTTTAAAAAACGCATTCAATGACAAACGTGACTCATAAATAATCTGTGGTCGATCTCTTCACGTGAAAAATGTGTTTTTATGTCATGAATTCCCCACAGTTCGATTTGCAGAAAAGAACTGCTTTCAGTATTTTTCTTAAGAACCGAATAAACCAGTTCTTAGATTTCGGGTACCTATCGAAGCCACTTACGTAAATACATATATGAGTAAATAGATTGGATTGAAAAGAGGGAGGATGAGAGAAAAAGAGAGAGAGAGAGAGAGAGAGAGAGAGAGAGAGAGAGAGAGAGAGAGAGAGAGAGAGAGAGAGAGATAAAGAGAGACAAAAAAGAGAAAAAGAGAAGACAGAGAAAAACAAGTAAGGGTGTTATAGTCAGGCGAGGCTCACAATAAAATACCCGTAACAGACACACATGTTTAAATAATTTTTGAACAACGCCCAAAAAACAGGACCACTAAGTAAGAATATTCAAGTGGTTTTATAGGCCATTCGGGGCCCCATATACCGACTTTTGTTAAATATCTTTATGAAAACCGCCCTTTGCCACTCCCACTTTTCCATTTTTTTTTTCAATTCTAATCGGAGGCTTAAATATACACTCAAATTCTAAGTTTCATTGAAATATTTTGAAAAAGTCCGATTTTGAGGCAGATTTGAGATTTTCGTGACAGACCCTAGTACTGGAGGTACTCTTAACAATGGACCGACCAAGCAAAGTATTTGGGAGGATGTTTATGGCTGCAAAGAAAGCATAAGTGCCAAATTTCGTTCAAGACCCATTTGAATTTCGGGTGTAGGGGACATTTTTCAAAAAACGCCCTTAGGCCACGCCCACTTTTAATATTTTTTGAAATCCTATTACTTGCCTTGAAACATGTTCAAATATCAAATTTCATCAAAATACGTTGAAATACTTCGATTTTAGAGCAGTTTTTGGGATTTTCGTAACAGACCCTAGTACTGGAGGTACCAATAAAAATGCTCCGATCGGGTTCATTCTCGAACTTGTTCTTACTCATGTCGCCGTGAGTACACATACCAAAGATAGCTCAACTCCTTCGATAAGAAAACTGTATACACACAGACAGACAGACAGACGGACATGTCTAAATCGAATTTCCTGGTGACGGTGATCATTTCTATATATATTTTGTATGGTCTATCTCGACTGGTTCTGGGTGTTACACACAACCACACAAACGCAATATACCCTCGACACAGAGTGTGTCGGGTATAATGAAATATAAAGAGAGAGAGAGAGAGAGAAATAAAGAGAGAGAGAGACACATAAAGAGAATGGGAGACGTAAAGAGATCGAGAGAAGGTGATCAATACAGGTAAGGAGCTGGGGATTTGGGTCATGGGGTTATACATAGTGTGTATAGGGTATTGAAATAATGGGGTTATAAATTTCCAGGAATGCCTAGTAGAATGGTTAGCTATTGTTTAGGTATGTATTGTATATCACGTTTTACGGATTTTCGGAGATCTATTTCTAAGGTTATGTCGAAACCTGGACCCCATGGGGCAAAACGGACATTCAATTCAGCGACCCCGAAAATT
>CM035806.1:125169488-125192365 GCA_020466095.1 Chlorops oryzae | reverse complement strand
TACGCGTATATACACTCACACATACCAACTTATACATGCATACATATATTGAATACGTACAAACGCACGCACATGCATGTATGTATGTATGTACGTATGTATGTATGTGAATACGTTCGTACAGTGGAGTTATTTTATGGATTTATGTTAATGAATGTTGGTGTTAAAAGCGACTTTATTTTGCTTTTCTCAGACGGAGGATCCTTAAAAAAAAAGATTTTAATCAAAATTTACTGCTCGAGAAAGGAAATACCGCGTAATCACACACACACCCACATACAGACCCGCACGCACTCACACAATTGCATTATGTAGACGATTCAATTCCATATACTCTAGTCTCAAGCCTTACGTTAAGCTCATATTCAATGTTGAAGGCCGAGCACGGCAGAAAACTTTCTTTTGGCAATAGGCGTCGGTGCAGACAACAAAAACGCCTAATCTTCTACATACGCACATACATAGGTATGTAGATATGCACATATGCATATGCATCTGCATAAACATATACCTATACATATACATATACATATACATATACATATACATATACATATACATATACATATACATATACATATACATATACATATACATATACATATACATATACATATACATATACATATACATAACATATACATATACATATACATATACATATATATCATATACATATACATATACATATACATATACATATACATATACATATACATATACATATACATATACATATACATATACATATACATATACATATACATATACATATACATATACATAATATACATATACATATACATATACATATACATATACATATACATATACATATACATATACATATACATATACATATACATATACATATACATATACATATAACATATACATATACATATACATATACATATACATATACATATACATATACATATACATATACATATACATATACATATACATATACATATACATATACATATACATATACATATACATATACATATACATATACATATACATATACATATACATATACATATACATATACATATACATATACATATACATATACATATACATATACATATACATATACATATACATATACATATACATATACATATACATATACATATACATATACATATACATATACATATACATATACATATACATATACATATACATATACATATATGTACATTAGACCGTACCACCTTATATGGAGAAAAAAAAAAGTGCGCCGTATACCAGCGAATATGACGCATTTTTGCAAGACAATAACAAAAAGAAAAAAAAATTTTTTTTCGATCGAACCTAGAGGTCGCGCATTGGTATATTTCTTCATATCTCTGGTGTTTACAGTCGGATTTTAAAGTTTGATACATCAATGTTTTTGTTGCAAAGATACCAATATGGCCTCTTTAGAAGTCATTGACCTCAGGCGTACCGTTCTAGTACTTACCCCCAAGATCTCAGTGCCTACCACCCTTATGTACCACTCTAATATCAAAAAAATAAAACCCTTAAAATATCATCAAACTTCTCCTCAGAAAGTATATCGATATTTCCAACATAACTATTTTTAACTAAATTTTGAAATTTTTTTAAAGTTATTTTGTTCACTGTTTGGTCCCTATCTATCTATGAGTTTAAGTTTGGTGTTCCAAATTAACATCAAAATTTACTTTGAGATATGCCAAGTAATTTTTCCGAAAACACTGTTGTTGTAAAATGACGCATTAGGGAACTATAACCGTTTAATATTCCAAAAAAATCAATTCTCCCTGAAAGTATGCTATTAAATATTTTATTTAAATGTTTAAATATATCGCTCATATACTTCAATAACGTCATATTTCAAAAAATATTGAAATCGTCCGTCTGTGGTCGGATCTCCTTCGAAACGGTTGGACCAGTCACATCGAAATTTGCCACACAGGTATATCGAGCCCCGAGTATGATCCTAAGTGAAAATGGGAGACATCCGCCCACTGCCACGTCTACAAACGGAGATTTTTCATAACATCTGAAGTAAAAAGCATAAGAAGCCAATAATGTCGGGGCGCTGGGTATATCAAAGTCGGGCTTGACCGACTTAAGCTTTCTTACTTGCTTAATTATATCAATAGAAGAATACTGTCGATTTCAATCCATCAAATTTTGGCGCGATTCAAGTTGGCTATATTTCTGACGGCTCTCAAGTTTTGATCAAATGTGGCCCATGCGTTGTTCATCGGTGACCGCCAAAGCAGATTCATGTACTATATGAACAAAACGCTCGGTGTTTTGCGAATGACATAGATAAGCTGAGAAAATATATTGGTTTACTAAAGAAAATAATCAATTAGGCCATTTTCATTGTGAGAACCTGGTTGCTCAGATTTTCGTGAAACAAGCATTTTGCACTAAAAAAGTTTTTTACTTGAAAAATATATTACCTATTTATTTTATATTTTTAAATAATTAAACATTTAAATAAAATATTTAATAGCATACTTTCAGGGAGAATTGATTTTTTTGGAATATTAAACGGTTATAGTTCCCTAATGCGTCATTTTACAACAACAGTGTTTTCGGAAAAATTACTTGGCATATCTCAAAGTAAATTTTGATGTTAATTTGGAACACCAAACTTAAACTCATAGATAGATAGGGACCAAACAGTGAACAAAATAACTTTAAAAAAATTTCAAAATTTAGTTAAAAATAGTTATGTTGGAAATATCGATATACTTTCTGAGGAGAAGTTTGATGATATTTTAAGGGTTTTATTTTTTTGATATTAGAGTGGTACATAAGGGTGGTAGGCACTGAGATCTTGGGGGTAAGTACTAGAACGGTACGCCTGAGGTCAATGACTTCTAAAGAGGCCATATTGGTATCTTTGCAACAAAAACATTGATGTATCAAACTTTAAAATCCGACTGTAAACACCAGAGATATGAAGAAATATACCAATGCGCGACCTCTAGGTTCGATCGAAAAAAAATTTTTTTTTTCTTTTTGTTATTGTCTTGCAAAAATGCGTCATATTCGCTGGTATACGGCACACTTTTTTTTTTGAGGTACGGTCTAATGTACATATACATATACATATACATATCGCGCAATTACGCCTGCACTCATCTAAGAGGGCATTATTTTAATTCATATGTCAGTGCAACAACAAAATCCCATAAAACAAATTTTGCTGTTGTCCTTTCCGTTCTTTCCTCTGTTCATTTCCTCCCATCGCCCTCGTGAGCGCCAGCATTCACTGTTGGAAAAGCGTGTTACTGATTTCACTTTTTGTTGTAATTGTCGTTGTTCTATTTTGATGTCATTGTTGTTGTTTTTGGTCTTCAGCATTATTACAATGGAATTCTGCAGGCATGATTTCGTCAGGAACACTGCTCGCTTCACTCCAGCGCATGGCACCCCAACATACCCTACGAAACCACTCCACTCCGCTTTACTCCTAACCACACCGCCTGGTCAAAAGCGTTTGCAATGACTAAAGCACGCATACAGCTTCTTTTACGTTGCACAAATTTGTTGTGCAGCATTTATTTAGATTCCTCATTCTCCTCGTTAGTTGATGTGGATTACAGAGATAAAAAAAAAAGAATTATAAGAATAATAAAAAACGAAAAAGACGACAGGACAGTGAGAGATGCAGCAGCGCTATGGAGCGCCATCAGTAGTATGTATTCAAGGCGAATTCCTTTGCCATATGCTGCCCTTGAGTTGTGTGTCTGAGCAGAGAAAAGCAAAGAAAAATAAATTTAGGACATCAAAAAAAAAAAAAAAAAAAAAAACAAGCAAAAAGCGTACTCAAGATGAGTAAAAATAAATAAATGGCAAGGCTTAAGACTTAAGGAAGCCACTCTGGCTTGAAAGAAACTCACGAAGTGACTAAGTGGCTCACACAAAACACACACAAATACACATATTTTAAACTTTATTGTACTTGCTCCATTGGGGCTTACATATTGTATGGCATGATTTAAAGTAAATACTTGAATTTGACAATTAAATGCTCTGAAAATTGTACTGGGGTATATTAAACAGTGTTGCCAAAAAAAAACTGAGCAAAAAGTACACAAAACGGACCTTTTTTATAGAAAAGGTACGCACATATACACTTTTTTTGAAAAAGAAAAATCACAAAAACTAACGTAATTTTTTCATCATGGTAATATATTTATACAAGATGAATTTTGTTTTTTTTTAGTCAAAGACTAGTTTTGAGTATAAACTTATTAAAAATACTTTAACGAGCATTCGCTTTAGCGAGGCTCGCATTTAACGAGTATTCAAATTATTTCTATTGAATGCTTTATATGACGAGCAAAATGACATACATTTTTTTTCTGCACTCGGTTTGAGGAGCAACATTAGAAATCAGTGAAAAATCATAAAGAAGAAATACAGCCCAATTCTGAATATTCCCGGGGAATTTACATTTCTCGAGACTAAAATTATCATTTTTTAAATAGATAGGGTAAGGAAAATTATGAGTGGATCAAATACCCATTCCCACATATTTAAAAAAGATGAAGTTTACTGCCGAGAAAAGTAAATTCCCCGGGAATATTCAGAATCGAGCTGATCGTTAGCCCAGTTTCTAATTTTAACCTTTAACAATCAAAGAAAAACTGAAATCGATAGTCCTGCAACTCTAATGGGGAGTCGAGCGAAATAGTACGCAAATCGACCAAAAATAATTTGGTACATAAAAAGTACTCAGGTGATTGAAAAAGTACGCAATGCTTACTAAAGTACACAAAACGGCAACACTGATATTAAATATCATGATCATACTTCATGCGCTCATATACTTTTTTCTAACTCTTTTTATCAGCCCCGCACTAATGATGTCTTCATACAAGCCATTAGGAGTTGCTCTGTTATTACCATAAAAAAACATAGTATGTCTATCTTAATTTTGCTTCGCTAGGGTAATAAGAACCTATGCAGGGCTCTCAAACCAGTATTACGTCCTTTTAATGACCTGGAACCCTTTGCGGAGGATCCCCTTTTTTTCCAAGTTGTCTGGAATTGCAATTCCAGTTATTGAAAAGTTAGCCCTGGTACAGTCACAAAAATAGTCCACGTTTTGATCTCAATTGTTACTGCCTCCCAGCGGGAAGTTTGTTCTTCGATTACCTTATTCGTCGAGGAATTCTTCGATGAAAGGGTCATAGGAGAATTCTTCGACGAAAAAGGTAAGGGAAGCGGAAAAATTATCGCCAAATTGTGATCATATAGGACTATAGGTCTAACTCTTCTTCTTCCTAATCCCTGCAATGTGTTAGAGCTACGATGATTTCAACATAGGCATATAGCAAAAGGAAAAGAGAAGCATGCAATGGCAGCGAAATATTTAGCTCTGCTGTGGTGAAATGCATTGCCACTTTTATTTTTAATTTTGGGAGATTTTCGGGTACAGTACATATAAAATATCTACCAAACTCATAAATTGTTTTCATATTGTTTGTTTAGTCTTACCTTGTCTACATAACTTATTAATCACAATGTTTTATCAAAAATACTAAATTCTATGTACCCCAACGGGAAAATACGTAATACATTAACTTTGTAATTTAATGATTCATTTATAAGTTCAAAGAAGTGGAACTATGCATTACCAGGTTATCGGAATTGTAAGGAGTAACAGGTTGGCTGATAAGTCCCCGGTCTAACAAAGAAAAACACATTTTTTTGTCAAAATTCGTTTTTATTATTCAACATAGTTCCCTTCAAGAGCGATACAACGATTATAACGACCTTCCAATTTTTTGATACCATTTTGGTAGTACTCCTTCGGTTTTGCCTCAAAATAGGCCTCAGTTTCGGCGATCACCTCTTCATTGCAGCCAAACTTTTTCCCTGCGAGCATCCTTTTGAGGTCTGAGAACAAGAAAAAGTCGCTGGGGGCCAGATCTGGAGAATACGGTGGGTGGGGAAGCAATTCGAAGCCTAATTCATGAATTTTTGCCATCGTTCTCAATGACTTGTGGCACGGTGCGTTGTCTTGGTGGAACAACACTTTTTTCTTCTTCATATGGGGCCGTTTTGCCGCGATTTCGACCTTCAAACGCTCCAATAACGACATATAATAGTCACTGTTGATGGTTTTTCCCTTCTCAAGATAATCGATAAAAATTATTCCATGCCCATCCCAAAAAACAGAGGCCATTACTTTGCCAGCGGACTTTTGAGTCTTTCCACGCTTCGGAGACGGTTCACCGATCGCTGTCCACTCAGCCGACTGTCGATTGGACTCAGGAGTGTAGTGATAGAGCCATGTTTCATCCATTGTCACATATCGACGCAAAAACTCGGGTGTATTGCGAGTTAACAGCTGCAAACACCGCTCAGAATCATCAACACGTTGTTGTTTTTGGTCAAATGTGAGCTCGCGCGGCACCCATTTTGCACAGAGCTTTTTCATATCCAAATATTGATGAATGATATGACCAACACGTTCCTTTGATATTTTAAGGCCTCTGCTATCTCGATCAACTTCATTTTACGGTCATTCAAAATCATTTTGTGAATTTTTTTGATGTTTTCGTCGGTAACCACCTCTTTCGGGCGTCCACTGCGTTCACCGTCCTCCGTGCTCATTTCACCACGCTTGAATTTTGCATACCAATCAATTATTGTTGATTTTCCTGGGGCAGAGTCCGGAAACTCATTATCAAGCCAAGTTTTTGCTTCCACTGTATTTTTTCCCTTCAGAAAACAGTATTTTATCAAAACACGAAATTCCTTTTTTTCCATTTTTTTCACAATAACAAAAGTTGCTTCACAAAAGACGCTCTATCTCACAAACTAATTGACTTACAGACGTCAAATTTTGACACGAATCATGAAGGTTGCCACTATATAAAAATAATATGCATTTAATACTAGCGACGCCATCGATGTGTCAGACCGGGGACTTATCAGCCAACCTGTTAGAAGATTTTTGTTATATTTTCTACCAACAACAACCAAATTCAAATGTGCTTACAGTTTCAATTTTAATGATAATGCACGATATTCCTAGGACATCGCTGTACAAAAATTCATTGCTAACGTAATGGGTAGTTATGTTGAATGTATAACTTACTTTGCTTACCTTTTCCCGTTGGGACAATCAAATTCGTAGTCGTAGTCAAAAATGTATGTCAATTTATTACAAAATGAAAAGATTCGTGCACATTAAGCGAAAACATATCGTAATACATTTATCAAAGTTTCAATTATGAACTTTTCAAGGAATATAAAAAAACCGAGCCGACGCCTTGTTTCTTTGATAATTTTCTTGCAAGTGGCATCATAGTGCCATTGTATTGTTGTTGCTAGCTATTTGGTGAATTTCTCGAAAGAGTTGAATTTCCTATTCCTGCTTAAGGTTTTTGTTGGTAGCTTTTTGGTGAATTTCTCGAAAGAGTTGAATTTCCTATACCTGCCTAATGGTGAATTTCTTATTAGCGGCAGAGGCTTTTCGACGTCGACAGTTAGACCTACAGTCCTACATGATCGCCATGTAGGAGTGTAGGTCTAACTCTCGACGTCGAAACCCAACGGGAAAAGGTAAGCAAAGTAAGTTATACATTCAACATAACTACCCATTACGTTAGCAGTGAATTTTTGTACAGCGATGTCCTAGGAATATCGTGCATTACCATTGTAATTGAAACTGTAAGCACATGTCAATTTGGTTGTTGTTGGTAGAAAATATAACAAAAATCTTCTACTCCTTACAATTCCGATAACCTGGTAATGCAACCTGGTAATGGAACTTATAAATGAATCATTAAATTACAAAGTTCATGTATTACGTATTTTCCCGTTGGGAAAGGCTCAATGCTGTATCGATTACCTCGCTCGCTTACCAATATCTACCTTTTCCCGCTGGGCTATTGCGCATACTTTGAATTTTTGATTGGTGCTGCAGTTTGATTTAGCTTCAATTTTTCGGCTCTCTCGCTCTCATTATTTTTCTTGGTAGTTTCTTTTCCTACTTTTCGTAAATACTGATAAATTATTGTATTTCCTCAACGAAATGAATTTAGAATGAAATTTAATTTTAAAAGTTTTGATTGCTAGAATGGCAATTCGGTCTTGTTCTTTTCTTTCTTTGTAATTAATATGAACTTTTGAATGAATATACAGTACTTCCCGCTTAATTGCAACTCGCTTAATTGCAAAACCCTTATAATTGCAATAAAATTTTTGCAATGAGTTTTCCCCATATAACGTAACATTAATTTCCCCGTTTATTTATCACACGCTTATTTGCCAAACTCTCTTAATTGCCACGGTTTTTAAAAACTACCAATTATAAGAGTACGAAAAAAAACTCGCTTATCTGGCAACTATGAAAAATACACCTACTTAAAGAGCTATAACTCCCCTGCAGTAATTCCAACTACTCTCGAACTACTCTCCGACTAGTCACAAAAATACCAGGACTACTCCCTCTTAATTTGCCAAACAATGCTTTGAACTGTCTTTTTTAACGTTGAGCTGTCATTGGAAAATAACTAGTCACAGTTTTTGCTCATATGAACTAGACCTGGAGTATATACAGTTGGGTCGATTTTTGGTAAATTTTTGTTTTTGTAAATTTAATGAAAAAAAAAAACGATTTTTTCCTCTATGTTTTGTACTTTTTTCCTTTTTTGTTTTTTTAAATCTTTTCTTTTTCACTTCTTTTTAATTTTCTCGCCTCGGCCGAGCCTCGAACCGCTGATCTCTGCGTTGGTAAGTCAGCATCTTAACCATTACGCTAAACAAGCAAATTTAATGTATTGATCAAAACGCTTATTTGAGTTTTTGGTTGCTGAAGTTTTTGTGGAACGCACGAATAGAATTTTTACTACAAAAATTTAATAATTGAAAAATAAATACATATTAAAAAAAACAGATAAAATATGAAGAAGAAATACTTAAAAATTTAGCGAAAAATTTTGAAATTTTTATTTCAAAATTAACTATTAAATAAAATAAATTAAAATTAATATAAACATAAAAAAACTTGGTATTTAAAAAAAAAAAAAATTATTCTCACCCGAGCCAGGGATCGAACCCCAACCCACGAGGTCGCTGAGCGATAGTCTTAACCGTCCAGATAACTACCTTTTGATAGGGGAACGATCAGAAGGCGAACTTAAAGCAGACAATGCAAATTTTTTTTATCTACTTCGCAATCAAAGCACAAAGCGTAAAGAAATCCTGAAACTCACCTCCCGTAGATCTCCGTAGATACATAAAATACTGTACATTTTGACAAGTCATATTTCGAGTAACCTCAGAGTACTCCTGTTTGGCAAATTGACCTCTTCATTACTGCAGGGTCGGTACAACGGTACCTCTTAGACAAGTGCAAAAAGAAAAACTGATTAAATATCAAACGTTTATGAAAGTCTAGTAATGTCGAAAATTTTTGTTTCAATATGAAACAACTTTAATTTGAGATGGCACAATATCGACGATTTTTATATAGAAACAATATTAAAACAATATTTTTCGGTTTTGATTTAATATTGGATTCATATTGCAAAGGACTGAAAAAAGTAACTTGGCAGTAAAAATTAAAAATTCAAAAATTGAGTTTCAAATTTTTTTGATTTTTTTTTGCACTTTCTCCCCACTTTCTTCATTCTTAGTTCCCCATTTCATAGATGTTTGTTTATTTTAATGTATATTTATTTGATTTAGAATTTGAAATGTTCTTGAGAAGAGCTTTTTGTGTGGGGTTTGAACCTGGGAATTCCCGATTTCTAGTCATGTGCTCACCCGTGACACCATGGTTGCCAAACTGAAAACTGTGGATTTTTTTCATTTATAAAATTAAAGTCAAACAAAATTTTGGTTTTTAGGAATGAGAATTATTGTGCATATTTTCGTTTGAACTTAAATGAGATATTTTCTTCCTCTCTCCTAGAACTTGACGTGGCTTAGTGGTTAGCGTGCAGGCTAGCAAATTTCAACGTAATTTGCGAATAATATAAAAAAGAAAAGGTTATGGTGCTTTTTTAAGCCTCTCATTGGTCTGAATTGTTCAGATCAATTAATCGGTTGAATTTTAGTGTCTCTGATAATTTTTACACAATTTTCTATGTCCTATATCAACTACATATTACAGAAAAAATCCGCAATCTTGCCATTTTGATTACTGATTATTCAAAAAATCCGCAATCTTTTTATTCTAATTATAAGTATCTAATTATTCATAATTCTTAAAATGTGATTAATAAATATTCAGCAATCCATATTTTTAACATATAAATTTTGGATTAAAAAAAAAAATCACATTTTTAATTTTTTAAATATTTTCATAGAATCAATACAAATTTTAAGAATCTGAATTACGGATTGTTCATTATTTGAGAATTTTATATTTTCAATTTTTATTTTTCTTTATTCAAAAATCAAAAATAAAAAAATTATATTTCTTGATCAATCCGTAATCAGTCATGATAATATTGCTGAAAATATTATTAGTGCCGATCCCTGATATTATATATACATATATAATTATAATTATGGATTAATACCTTAACCGAGCAAAAGAAGAGTAATGACTTATTCATCCATTTGGAGTAAGAAGCGAGCAATCGAGGTTTTATTTCAATTTTTATAATCGCTTAATCATCCATTTGGAGTAATAGGAGAGCAACCTATGTTATTTAATGACTTATCCATTCATTTGGACATAAGACTCCGCTTATGCTCTTTCTTGAATTGGAAAAGACTACTCCACTTGATCTCCTTTCCGAGGTCAAAAGGTTTACTCCTCCGCCGCAACATCCTATGTTAAAAAATATATGCAATTTGAGCATTCTCTAGGAATCCATTACTCTTTGGATGATCCAATTATCTGGTGGGTAGTTGGAACTACTTATAAATAATTGTATTTTTCTTATTAAACTCAATTGAATGAAATGAAAAATTTGAATTAAATACAATTGAACATATATCACTATACACACACAATTTCACTCACTAACAAATCCGATGATCTTCCAAGGGTTATAGGTATATCCAATATATATATTGCATACATACATTCTTTTTAATTTTCATTTTTTAAAAGGAAATTAAAAGAATCAACTTGAGTGGATCTTTGTTTACTTTTTGTTTTAAATGTCAAAAGAAGTTAAACAGCTGATTTGAAAAAGAATAGTGGGAATGCAGAGTTGCATTTTTTGTAGATCATTTCTGAAAAATTTCTAAACTTAAAGTTAAATTTGAACACTTATTTATATTAAGATAAAAGGAGAAGATAGGAAAAATAACCCAAATAAAAATATTAAAGTACCAAAGAAAAAGAATAGTGGAAAGGAAAGAAAAAGAATAAAATCTTATAACTCCACAAGAACAGCTGAAGAACACACAACAACAAATGTCAGTGTTGGATTATTGGCGGAAAATAGGAGGAAATGCTTTCAAAAGGAAATTGTTGTTGCCAACAGATACCATAATAGTATAAAAGGACGGACATGCGAAAGTGAAAGCCAGATCGCTTAGTGTTGTCCATATAGTAATATAGGGGACACTTACAACAACAACCGAATTCCGTGGTGAACTAGTGATGTTATAATTTTTTGAGTATTCACTCAATTTTGTAACTAAACATAGTTGCGATGAAATTTTTTAATGTTTTATTTCTAATGGAAAACTTTTTAAGTTTTTTATGATAGTTTATGCAGTTCTGTACCCTTTTCATTCAGAAGAGCTCCAAAAATATATAATTTATGCATTCTATTTATCATGATATGTCATATAAGTACTTGAGCCACTAGTTATGTATGGAGCTATTTAAATTATGATATCACTGAATATTTCATATCAGCTGTTCTGTGGTGGAATTCAAACTTTTTGATAATCGGTCATAGTCGATGCATGAGTACTCTGCTTTAGCGTTCCTCAATAATATGAGCAAAATTTTATCTAATTATTTTTAACTATATAAAAATAACCTAATTTGCTGTAAAATATAATGAGTTCTTATGAAAAACCTTTGATTAACACTTATATATATCTGATTTTTAACAGAAATTTTAGTTCATGTTACAAGATTATAAAATATTTGTTAGACCGGAACCGGAATTTTCAGGGGGCGTGCTACGTTTTTGATTTTTCCATAAGACTGCATGCACAGGGGGCCTACTTCAATTCAACATACACGTTTTTTGCTAAGTGCCATCTATAGTACTATATGGTGTTGTCACTAAGCCTAGAACAAAGGAGTTGTCTCCAATTTTGTAACCCTAAAACACTTAAACAAATAAACAAACAAAAAAAACAAGTAAGAGTGTTATAGTCAAGCGAGCCTGACAATAGAATACCCGACACAGACACACATGTTCAAAAAATTTTTAATATCACGAAGTGTTTAAGACCATAAGGGGCCCCATATACCGACTTTTGATAGATTTCTTTATGAAAACTGCCCCTTTGCCACGCCCACTTTTCCAATTTTAGTTGAACTATAATCGTAGGAGTAAATATACGCTCAAATTTTAAGTTTCATTAAAATATTTCGAAAAAGTCCGATTTTAAGGCAGTTTTGGGATTTTTGTGACAGACCCTAGTACTGGAGGTACCCCTAAACATGGACCTATCAAAGAAATTTTTGGAGAGGATGTTTATAGCTACAAAGGAAGCATAACTGCCAAATTTCGTTCAAGTCCCATTTGAATTTCGGGTGCAGGAGACAATTTTCGATAACCGCCCTTATGCCATGCCCACTTTTTCAATTTTTGGAAATAATATTGCTGGCCTCTAAATATGATCAAATATCAAACTTAATCAAAATATCTTGAAAAACTTCGATTTTAGAGCAGTTTTTGTGATTTTCGTAACAGACCCTAGTACTGGAGGTACCCCTAAAAATGGTACGACCGGGTCCATTCTCGAACTTGTTCTTACTCATGTCCCCGTGAGCACGCATACCAAATTTTGTCGAGATAGCTCAACTCCTTCGATAAGAAAACTGTATACAAACAGACAGACGGACAGACAGACAGACAGACAGACGGACATGGCTAAATCGAGTCTCCTAGTGACGCTGATCATTTCTATATATATTTTGTATGGTCTATCTCGACTGGTTCTGGGTGTTACACACAACCACACAAACGCAATATACCCTCGACACAGAGTGTGTCGGGTATAATGACTGATCTCATCTTTATGCCTGCGAGTCAAAAACACTGCGGTAGTCGAAAAAAAAAAATACAAGACCGAATTCAACATTTTCCCCCTATTTCGGGCACGAGGAATCGAACTGCAAAATTTTTTTAAAAGTTTTTCTGACCACTTTTTGGCCCATATCTATGTATGAGTTGAAGTTTGGTATTTTAAGCTAACACCAAAATGTACTCTGAGATATGCCAAGTAATTCTTCCGAAAACATCGTTATGATAACATGTCGCATTAGGGAGTTATAACCGATTAAAACTCAAAAATCCAAGATCCATACATTGATCGGGGACATCAATTTCACTCACACTGATTACTTTATTCTTAAGGTTTTTTTTTTATTTTTTATTTAATTGACTAAACTTAGATCAGAATGGAAAAATGATTATAACTTAAGGCTTACGGTGCTAGACTTGTTTATTACCTATTTAATAAGAAGAGCTCCTAATCTTAAGATAAATAGATCGGGAAAGCTTTCTTTCAATACCAATGAACTAAGTGATAATTATGAAAGTCGAATATATGTACAGGATCTCGATACCGCAGCAATTCAATGGTTCATAGGTATATCTCTACTCATGTTTCCTGCTACCCTCTTTGTGGGAATGCTTTCCGATTCCTTTCGCCAAAGTTTAATGGGTTAAGATTAAATACTATACTCCTGCCGCTACTTAAATCGAAATTGCTTTACAAATTCCTTTGTGGGCTTAATGCGCATTTTTAACGTGTTAAGGACAGGCAAAGAAAAAAAATAGGAAATTATCGGAATTTTCCGCTGGAATGTGCGGTCAATGGGTATTGAATAAACGAAGGAATTGATTGCATGGCGAACAATGAAAAATATGAAAGGATGCCTTTTTTCTCTCTTTTCACTTTTCCTCTTTGCGTTAGATGAGGAAAAGGAATTTAGAGAAGCAAGTGTGAATAAATCAAGCAGAAACGAACGGATAAAGAAAGAATTTCGGACAAGCCAAAGCCAAGTGCCTGTTTTTTGTTCTTCTTTTTTCTTTTCTTGTATGTAAAAGAAAAATTTAGTTGAGCAAATAATCATTTTGAGCTAAGTATAAGTAATATTGCTCGAATCGTTTGAGAATTATGAAAAAATAGGATTATAAGGGAAATTTATTATTCAATTTAATTTTAAATACGATTGATGGACGGAATGGATTAACGAACGAATGAATGACAGAAACTATAAAATAAAATTTGACAGATTGATTGATCTATTGTGATGTTATAATTGATTGATATATTTATGAAAGGGGCAATTCCATGAGAAAGTGAACCTGGATGTCTTAAAATTAAATAATTAAAATTTGATTTCTCTCTAAAAAAAAAATCAAAGGGTAAAATATCTGAGAACCATATTCTGCAAAAAAATATCGTCATATCGTTGTTTTTCCATACTTTTTTTTAAGAGGAACAATGTAACTTTTTTGAACGAAATTTTTCTTTCAATCATGTCATTGACCAAACCGTTTTCGCATTTTGCGAATACTAATAAAAACGTGCTTTGAAGTGTGAAATTAATTCCACGGTGTGTCTCCTTTTTGTGGGAAATTGTGTTCTCCGAATAAGTCAAACACAAAGAGAGATATATATATTCGAAAGGTTTTATTCAACTGAATTTCTTATTTCTTGTTTTGAAATGTAAAGTATTTTAATACAATATTTCAAAGGCAACTATTTCGATTGCATATTTTCAACACTTCTCCTCAATCCGAAATATTCAACATTTAAAAATATTCTTAATTAATATAAACCCAACATCTTTACGAACTTAATTTGTTTGTTCTTTTGAAATATTTTTCTGCCTGGATTTCCGGTTCGGAGTAGTCTTGGTCTCAGTGCCGTAGCAACCATAGGGGCAAGAAGGGGCTTTGCCCCCACGCATTTTTGTTTTGCCCAGGAAAAAAATTAAAAAAGGAGAAAAAATAAACTACAATCGAAAAAACAATGATATTCAATCATATTTAATATAATTGCACTTTGCGATTTTTTAGTTTATTGAATCTTAAAAGAATGGTTTCCAGGTTTTGTTCATCATTTGTCTTTTCACGCACTATATTTTTTATTTCTTTGCCAATTCGTATCGGAAAAACGGTTTCATCAATTAAAGTGCTGCTAGATAATGGAAATTTCCCCATTTTTGGGGATAAGGCAAAAAGGAGAAAATGTGAATTTTTAAAACTATAGGGGTATTCACAAAGGCGTGTTAAAGACGTTAGAAAGTCCGAAAATGTAAAAAAGTACAAAAAAGTGTTTAAAAGTATTCAGTTGAGACATTTTATAAATTGTCCTTTTTTTGCCATATTTGGAACCCCATGTCATAAAAGGGCCCAATTCGGATTGCTCTCAAAAACGTGCGAACAATTAAAGAAAAAGATAAAATTTTTATCTGATTTCATTGTAAATATTGTTTGAGATAAAAAATTAAAATAAATACTCTTCCCAGCTCTTCTTATATAAAATAATATTATTAAATCTCAAAGTCGTATATTCAAGTGCAGGTACAATGTTTTATCGATACTTATTTTGTTAACTTGCTGCCCATTGCAGTGAAAGGCCTTCTTTCTCATTGTTTTTAACTGCTTGGTATATTAAGGTCCATTTAGGGCCTCCAAAAATTTTTTTTTTAAAAACCAGTTGCAAGGTGACTATTGTATGCCTTATTAAAACCACTCAATATAATTTTACGTTTTATTCGGAATACAGCAATGCCAGGGGGTTTTTCTATCCTTTTTAATTTGAACAAAGTCCGACTTTTGGTATGGGCATCAAGACTTTACAAAATTATCAACAACTTTTAGAAAAACGTTGTTCTTCTTCTCATGCAAAATTAGATCAAGCACGTTGTTTTCACTTCTGTAGACTTTGTTGGAAGATTATTATTCACTCAGCTACACAATCGACGCAATTTTAATTGCTTTGTTAAGTAAATTATAAACGCTTTAGACCATGCCAAAAGTCATTATGCTGAGAGTGCTATAAATATGTTTTCTGAAAATCGGGCCTTATAAAGGCGTTGGTTTTATTTTGCTCAACCACCTTATAAGCATACTTGTTTAGAAAAACGGATTTTTCGAGGAGAGTAGGAAAAACGTAAGCTATAAGAGAGAAAAATCGTGCGTGTGGCAGCACTTTTTGAATTGAACTGTTTGCCTACCCCGCTTATATCGTCTCGTGTATAATAGCTCTAAGAAGAACAGCTGATTATTTCAAACACGCTTTAAAAAAGTATTCATTCGATACGATTCCTTAAGGTCCGTTAAACGCTTGCATTGAAAGCGTGCATATAATATGGTTTTAATTAAAATAGACGTTAAAATGTAAAAAATTATTTTGGCCCCCCACGCAAAGCAGAATTGCTACGGCACTGCTTGGTCTTCCTCGACCACGTTGAGGATATTCGTCTATGACATAATTTTCCTCCATATTTTCATCGTTTTCAATTTCCATAACATTTTTAATCTTTTCAATTTCCATCATATTTTTATTTATTTCATTTTCAGATACTAAATCTTCCTTCATATTATTTTTCTTAACGGTTTTATCTTCGACAAGCCATGATATAGCACTGTCGTCCTTATTTTCTATGATGTCTTCATTAAATAATACAAAACGCTTCTCAACGATTATCTGTTCCTTCTTATCATACAACCGATACGCCTTTGCGGATATCAAAATAGTATATTCCTTCCCCTTTGGCTTAAATTTTTTCTTTTGCGCCTTATCCAATCCTAATGCTCTCGCCCCAAACGTCCTGAAGTATCGACTATTGGTTTTCTTCCAGTCCAAACCTCGAATGGTGGTTTTTTCGTCAACACTTTAGTTGGAGCACGGTTTCGCAAATACGCCGCTGTTGCAATAGCTTCCACCCATAAGAATTCCTTTACATTGGCTTGTAACATCATACTCTTGCCAAATCGACTAACGTACGATTTGCTCTTTCAGCCACTCCATTCAGCTGTGGTGTATACGGTACCGTCAGTTTTCGAACTATGTCACAATCAAGAAGTAACTTTTTGAAAGCTCCATTGACATATTCTCCGCCATTGTCATTATCATCTGTCCAGTTTGCCGTTCAGCCATATGCTTAAATATCTCAAACTTCTGAATCACTTCGTCCTTTGATTTTATAAAATACACGAAAATTCGAAAAATCGTCTATGAAGGTAACGAAATATCGTGAACCCCCATGTAAATGAACTTAGCCCCCTAAAATAAAATTAAAAAATTTTTTAAACTTGTGCTGAATTGTGCTCGAGTTGTGCTATTATGTGCCGCTGAGGAAAAAAAAAATTCATCGGATAGTTTGGTTTTTACAGGGAGGTCCTTTTTTCAAGACGAAGTTATATGGTTTCCAGACTATTGCGTTAAACTGAATTTAGTACCTTAAGTAGACTTTAGTAGTGAGTTTAAACTGAGTTTAGGGTCTTTAAACTCAGAAATAAACTCATGAGTTTAGGCATTCGTTGCTGCAACCCTTACCTTTTACTCCCTTTTGTTCAACCTTGAACGTTGAAGTCAGCTGTTTTTATTTTGATTTGAAACTACCCAGAAGCAAATTTCGGAGCGCTCCGAATCATACGTCTGAAAAGAGCCTAATGTAAGAGCGTTTTATGAGTAAACACATAAAATTGAGCATTTTTGGATCATCCGGAAATCCTCTTTAAGCACGGGCACAGAAAAAGCTTCATTTGGAAGGTGAAAGCAATTTTATCTCTGTCCGAAAAGAGTATCCGAAAGCGCTCATATTGCTTGCTGGGTAATATTCAAAAGCGTGTTTTGACTTCTGGATAGAATTGCAGCATGTTGAATGTTGTTCAAAATCGATGTTAGCAAGCTAATTATTAACACCATTCCGGTTGCTTTCAGTTTTTGCAGTTTGTGACGTCTCAACAATAACATGCTTAACATTTTTTTCTGGTCATTTTCCATTTTGCAGCTTTTGAATGAAACAAATGTGAAGTTGTTCGAAAATTACAAATTGTAAGGCATCTGCACAAAGGTTCATTTGAGCCATAATTCGTTCTACGCAATGCAATGAAGAAAACACTGTGGCCTCTGAGTGGTCTCTGTGGCACGTGGAACGGGATAAAAGATAGAAGCTCAGGCGAGTCAATTCGACCGTCTCGAATGTCCTTGATAAAGAGGATATCGTTCACTTTACGTCGTAAAGCAAGGCTATCTGTGTTTAATAATAGACAACGACTGGAGTATTCCGGCATGTTGTCAAAGGAGTAAAGCCGTCTTAAGGCGAACTTGCTGAAGTTTTTTTGGATTCTTTCTACTCTAGATATTTCATTCGCGTAGCAGGGGTTCCAAATAACAGAGGCGTACTCCAAGATAGATCTTACCAAAGAATTGAAAATAGCCTTAAAGGCAACTGGATCCGAAAAATCTCTAGCAGCACGTTTTATGAAGCCAAGTTGACGGTTGGCTTTAGAGATAATAAAATTCATATGATCTTTGAATGCTAATTTTGTGTCGAAAATAACTCCCAGATCTTTGATCATTGTCACTCTATTAATCAATATTTCTGTGCCAAAAACATAGGGAAATACGACTTGAGTTCTTTTCCGTGAAAACGTCATTATGTGACATTTGGAAAAGTTGAGATAAAGGCCGTTCTCTTCACACCAGGTGTTTAAAAGCCGGATATCAGACTTAAAATTCATGCAATCGAGGCTGTTGTTGATAGGCATATAAACTTTCAAGTCGTCAGCGTATAAGAGACATTTACAAAATTTAAATTTATCATTTATATCATTTAAAAATAAAATAAAAAGAAGAGGCCCCAAGTGGCTACCTTGTGGCACTCCGGAATTGACGACTATTTCTCTTGAATAATGGCTATCTACGGATACCATCAGCCTCCTTTTAGATAAGTAAGAACTAATCCAGCAGAGAAATTTCGAATGGATCCCTAACGCATGTAGTTTTTTTAAAAGAACAGCATGATTTAGCGAGTCGAATGCTTTCACGAAATCCGTATACAATACATCCACTTGCTCACCACGATCAAAAGTATCGAAGCAGAAATTCGTAAACAGCGCAAGGTTAGACGTAGTTGACCTGCCCGGGAAGAATCCGTGTTGAATGTTCGTAATGTGAATTTTACAAATAGCGAAAAATTTTTTGTTTATCAATTTATCAAGAGCTTTGGGGATGACTGAGAGTTTTACTATAGGTCTATAGTTATTAACTAAGCTTTTATCCCCAGATTTAAAGATAGGTGTAGTTAAGGACGTTTTCGACGCTTCTAAAAACACACCATCAGATAAGGATTTATTGAATATTAGAACTAGCGCTTCACACAACGGTCTGGCACAGTTTTTTAGAACAGAGGGAGGGAGAAGATCGAACCCCGCACTTTTACTGCCATCCAATGCGAGAAGCACTTCTAAAATTTCATCATCACAAATCGAAAAGCTACCAATGTTAAAAATTTTCGATATATTCGATGTATCTAGTGAGGGCAGAGATCGAACTTGTCGTAGACCGAACCAAAAAAGTCGGCGAATAGTTCGCAAATGCCTTTCTTATCACTGGCAATTCTACTCTCATAAGCAGAGCAGATATTTATATGCACGAAAAAATCGCAAATATGCGCATAGAATATGCTTAAAAAATTGCAATATATGCTCGAAAAAAAATAAAATATGCATGAAAAAAAATTATTTAAAATGAATTATTTTAATTTTTTTTTTTTGAGTTTTTCTCTAGTAACAGCTTAATAGAGTCCGACATATGCTGGTGAAGCGAAGCCAAAAATTTGTCATGCACCTTCGGCCCATTACTGAAAGTGGAACTGAAGACCAAAAATTTAAATGTAGAGCAGAGCACATTTTAATTTTTTTTTTTTTCATTTATTAAAAAAAATCAGTCCATTTATTGTATACGCCTTAAACAAAACTAACATTTCATGTTCATAATAGTTAATAAAAGAAAAGAATAAAAAAAAAAGATTCATGGCCCCAGCCGAATGCAATTTTATGGTCAATGAATCTGTTAACCGAAACCGAACCTTCAGTCAGACTAAACAGCTTAATCTTCAATTTCCAGAATTTGCACAAATAATTATATGGTGCTTAAGATTTTCCATAGTGAATGATCGTCTCTTCTGCGTGTAGACGTTTCCGTACAGAGAGAAACTGCGCTCAACATCAGTTGAGGTTGTTGGACAAAACGCAAACCTTTCCAACATATCTGGCAAAAGCTTTTTGACATACGGGTCGGTAGGTTCTTCGGCTGTATAACAAATATTATATATATCGATTATACTTTGAAAACCTTTGTTTCTTTTCAAAATTTGTTCAAACTTTTCTTGAAAGGCCTTATTTTTTCAAAAGTGAATTTAAGTATTATCCATATGCAGCGGTTGGTTTCCTTTCCGTTCTCCATCTTATTTGTTTGATTTTTGAACTCAAATTAAACAAAAGTGCTGCTTGATCGTCAAAAAGAGAGATATCAGCGAAAAATGTGGCATCACCTCTCATGTTTATCGCGAATAGTCTCACTATTCACGAATAACTTTCGTGAATTAGCTATTCGTGTATAAGACCGTTTATACGGGAAAATTTGCTATTCGCGATATTCTTATTCGCAAATAAGGCGTACGAATAAACGTAGTATATGCCGCGAACATGCAAGAAAAATAAAAATATGCTCTAAACGGTCAAATATACAAATGCATATGCAAATATGCTTTATGTGCAAATATCCGCTCTGCTCATAAGACATAGAAGATGGAAAACCAGAGGATGATCGTTTACTATTAACAAATAACCAAAATGACTTTGGGTTTGATTTGACATCGGATTCGACAGATTGAATATAATTTTTGAATAAAAAGTTGGAGAAAAAATCATATTCCCTTCTTTTTAGCAGAAACAAGTTGAGTTGTGTCATAGGACACCAGATAAGAACGAAGTTCATTATGGTATTTATAAATGTTAGTAAATATAATTCGCAGCAAGGTTTTTCGCAAAACTCAATTGTTTTTATTAATCGAAAAATATATGTATACAAGACGGCTGTTTGTTGTTTTCAACTGTTTTTAACAAGCGAAAATGCGATACAGTATGTTCTGCTTAGCTGCATTCAATTATTTTCCAGACAATTTTATGCACTTACGCGAAAAACGCACCTACCCGAAATTTTTTGCTGTATTTTTGAGTAACATATCAGAATGTCTTTAACAACACTTGAATTCTTAAAAGAACGCCGTCCAAATATTAATTTTATTAACAAACACGTAAGAAAGCTAAAGTCGGTCAAGCCCGACTTTGAAATACCCAGCGTCCCGACGTTATGAGCGCACTATGTTTTGCTTCTCTATTTGTGGGCGTGGCAGTGGGAGGGCCACATTAATTATTTCCTTACACCTTGCATTCGCCTTGGTGAACCTATGTTGCGAATTTGAAGCTTCTACGCTTTTTACTTCGGAAGTTACGAAAATTCTCCATTTGTGGGCGTGGCAGTGGGCGGGCTACATAAATTTTTGTTTCTACACCTTTCATTTGCCTTTGTCAACCTATGTTGCGATTTTGAAGCTTCTACGCCTTTAACCTCGGAAGTTACGAAAAATCTTCATTTGTGGGCGTGGCAGTGGGCGAGCCACATAAAATTTTTTCCTACACCTTTCCTTCGCCTTGGTCAACCTATGTTGCGAATTTGAAGCTTCTACGCTTTTTACTTCGGAAGTTACGAAAAATCTCCATTTGTGGGCGTGGCAGTGGGCGGGCTTCATAAAATTTTTTCCTACACCTTTCATTCGTCTTGGTCAACCTATGATGCGAATTTGAAGCTTCTACGCCTTTTACTTCACAAGTTACGATAAGCCCTTATTTGTGGGCGTGGCTCACGGAGGGCGGCGTCCATTTTTTTTTCCAGGATATATCCCTTTTCGTAGTTTACCAGTACACCAAATATCAATGAAATGTGTTGAGTGGTTCGCAAGTTACAAGCATTTTACTGAAAACACATTAAATTCATTTGTGGGCGTGGCAGTGAGCGGATGTCTTCCATTTTTAGTTAGGATCATACTCGGACCCCGATATACCTGTGTGCCACATTTTGACTTGATTGGTCCAGCCGTTTCGGAGGAGATCCGGACACGGACGGACGGACAGACGGACATGTCTAAATCGAATTTTTGATCCTGATCAAGATATATATATATATATATGTCTATATCTACGGAGCGTTATTCTGGCTGTTACAAGATACCGTAATATACGTTGCTTACGCTGGGTATAAAAACAAATAAGTACTTTGACTTACTTTCGCTACTTGAACGCATACGCTTATTACAAGTAATCGGACTCACAGGGTTGCATTTAAGTCACACATTTCCTATATTTCTGTCAACCTGTCATCGAAATTTCAACTCTGATTTCCTTTCTTCAAAGTAGTGAGTTCGTCACTTCCTTTCAATTTACTTTAACATCGTTGAGCCCTCAAAGTGCTAAGTTAGATAAGCAGAATATACTGGAACTGAAAAAGCATACGTGTAAAGGGTTTTCCATAGCAAATGAGATAGTCTCGAAAATGCGAATTTTCATACATAAAGATGTTTTAAAGTATCGATATTTTTCACACCGATATTACATCCGCAGCCCCCGGAGTACAGACGATGATTTTAAATATGTTTTAATTATGTACGAATAGACGGA
>CM035806.1:125156888-125169388 GCA_020466095.1 Chlorops oryzae | reverse complement strand
TTGTCTTAACCCACAAGATGCAATAGCAATCTCTCAATGTGGCAAAAGTCCAATTGAGCACCAAACGAACTTCACACACGGAAATTGGTATTTAAACTTCTTCATTAAATTCAAATGAAATTCAAATGAAATTCAAATGAAATTCCAATTTTACCGTTTAACCGTAAATAATAGCACTGAGAAATACAAGACAGCCTGCATTTCATTTGTGCTTAGCCCCAAAGTGCTTAACACACATTTTGGCGCACAGATATTCTTCAAAGCTCGACCACCGCCTCTGAAGTATGTTTTTTGCGAGATGCAAAACTGTGCAGCATGCAAACATGATGTTTTCATTTTGCCAAATCTATTGAAACATTTTTTGAAATCATGCTGCATACTCCTAGGTGTGCTTACACCTCGCAAATATTTGTGTTATTATTATTTTGATTATTATTTTTTTTCTTGGCAATATCAAAGAGAAAATCTATCGGACGAGATTTTACAATTCTCTAGTTTCGAACGAATGGAATTCCAGTGGATTTAAAGCTCAATGAATAAAACAAATTTTAAATAACCCAATTCTTTGCAAATGAATTTTATTTTGACTCGGAAAAAATTGTTTATTTTTGCAAAAATCAGTTTAAGTTTTTGTTCTCTAATTTGAATGAAGATCGGTGATCTGAAAAACGGTTGAAAATTTGAATGGAGTATTTCAAATGAATGGAACACTCATTTTCACATGTGGTTATTGGAAGAGTAGCCAAAATAGTTAATAAATTAAAAATATTTGGTAAAATATCTTTTTTACAAAATTTTATAGCGTCAAACACTGTTTTTGGTCTTTCATTTTTTTCTAAATTATTAATTAATTTATACCAAACAGTGAGCTCCATTTTTGAATCATCAAAATTTCCCTCTAAATCATCTTGATAAAACTGAAAGAGTTTTTTAAATTTGTCTAAAAAATCATCAACTTTTGCAGTATCGCTTTGAGGAAATAAAACTTGAAAACCAAGAAGAATATCCTTGTGTTTTGAAAAGCGATTGGTTAAGTTAACAATAAATGCATCCACAAAAGGTAAATAAAGGGAAATACGATAATAATATTCAACACTTTTAGTATGAAAATGTGCTTCGTGGTCCTGAGAATGTGCGAGCCTAGGTTTTTGCAAAATAAGTCCGCTTGATAAAGCTTGCTTCTCAGCGTTTTTAAACAATTTCTGAAATTCTTCCTCAGCGTTACTTCTTAAGAATTGAATATTCTCTAAGCATATATCTGCTAGGACAACAGCATATTTGAGATCAATGTTTCTACCTTGTAAATATTTACATTAAACAAATGTGTAACTAAAAACTTGGTTTATACAATGAAGAGATATAAGAAATTCGCCTTTTTGTAAGGCACATTTTAATAAATTAGACTGACTTGACATATTTTGATCATTCCAAGAGGAAATTCGGTCAAGAGCTAAAATTATTGCATCATAAAACTTAATAAAAGAGTTTGTAGGACGGCGGTGTAGAAATGTAAGCGGATGTGTGGTGTATTTTTTCCTTAATTTTGGGGGGGGTTTGAACCACCAAAACCGCCCCCCCTGGCTGCGCGCCTGGTCGTAGTATACTACGAATCGTTGTTAATTACACAATCGTAGTTTTCGATCAGTGTGGCAGCTAGTGCTTTGAGTAATTGATTGTAGCGTAAGGTTGTGATTGATTGTAATAAATAATAATAAAATACTTTCAAAAAAAGCCAGCGCAATACCGCAATGACGATATGCAATGTCTGAAATGTACTTAAATTAAAAATAAAAAATAAAAAATAAAAATAAACATATAAATAAAAACTTATCTCGGTCCATCCGACCTTAGCCAATGATGTGAAATGAAATATTTTGCTTCAAATAAAGCAAAGAGAAAGTCTTTAGTGGTACTCATGCAGCTTCGCAAATGCCTTCGCAACTTTTCCAATCGCAAATTTTCATATAAATTTTGACAGTTGTGTGACAAATTTCTCATTTCCAACAATTTGCGAAGCTGCATGAGTTCCACTAATGACCCATTATGAGGGCTGCCAGGTCAAAAAATAAAAAATAAAAAACGAAATTTGAAATTATTGTTCGCTCTGCAACATCAAAACAAGGGAATTTTTCGAGCATATTCTCATTCTCGCGCGTTAAGTGAAAGGATCCTCGCGCACTCGCACCTTTCGCACGGCATGTCCGACACAAAAAACTCCGCACTTACCTGCATGTCGCACAGTGGTTTAGCTTCATATATTTTTTGGAAAAAAATAGAAGGAGTTGTTGTAGAGCAATGAATTTTGGTACACCCATTGCTATAGGTGAAATTAAGAAAATTTGAAAATTTCATCCATATCGGCCACGCCCACCTCCCACCTCCCATACACCCCCAAAATCTTTTTGCATATAAAACTTTTATTTTTGCTCGGATTGTCATAAAATTATACACAAACCTTAAATACGACAATATAAACACATTCTGAAAGTTCCATCGAAATCGGCCACGCCCACCACCCACCTCCCATACCCCCCAAAAATCTTTTTGCATATAAAACTTTTTTTTTGCTCGGATTGTCATAAAATTATACACAAACCTTAAATACGACAATATAAACACATTCTGAAAGTTCCATCGAAATCGGCCACGCCCACCACCCACCTCCCATACACCCCCAAAATCTTTTTGCATATAAAACTTTTATTTTTGCTCGGATTGTCATAAAATTAGACACAAACCTTAAATACGACAATATAAACACATTCTGAAATTTCCATCGAAATCGGCCACGCCCACCACCCACAACTGAATTCCCCACCACCATTCCCAAAATGTGAACAACTTCTTGAAATTATTGCAAATAAGAAATACAATTTTTAATTTATTCGGCTATCACTTCAATTACGACCGGACCTAATTCCAAGGTATTTTTAGAGGGTTGACGTCTTATAAAAGTAATATAAGGATCCGAAGTTGCCATTAGCCGACAGAAAACGTCTTCATTCGTAGAGACTCTGTCACATTTCCTGGAAAACATCAGTCTGTATTTTCGGTAATCCTTGTTTCGGGCCTCTTTGGCTTCTTCAGATAGCATTCCTATTGGAAGAACTGCGGCGTCCATTATTCGTTGCCCATGTATTAAAATCTTATGAACTGTCACAGGCATAAAATACCATTCATAATTCTTATGTCAACAGCCCCCTAAAAGTATGCCCCATTTTAAAAAAAAAAAAATTTTTGCAACTATTTTTTCATTTAAATTGGAATAACTCACTGGTAGGCAGCTTTTGGCAAAAATTTCTTTCAGATATTGAAAGATGACATCTCGACCTTTCATTTTTATATAGGTAGTGCACAAAGGTAACTAAGTTTTTGTCCATAAAAGGCGGAAAATTGATTTCTTCATGGATTGATTAAATTTTTGTTATATTTTGACGATAAAATGCTACTTTTTCATATAAAACCAACAAAAGGAGCCATCAAAACAATATAATAAGAAAAAAATGTTGCTTTATATTACCAATATTTTCATGGTTTTAGGTGAAAAAATGTTTTCTGACTTTCAATAACTTTATAGAGGATAAAAATTTCCTTTTCGGAAAAAAATATCATGAATGCTTCTTATTGAAACAATGCTTAACTCAGATAAAGACATCAAACATTGGAATAAGGTACTTCAAAAAATGCATTTTTTCCGCAAATAAACCACTTTGTGTCGTGGGTTGTGAGCGGGTGCGTATGTGCGCATGCGAGCGTATGTGCGTGCGTGAGTGTGCGTCGCATTAAAATTCTATTTGTCAGCAACAATTTGCGAAAAGTCACGTGCGCTTATGTGCTAGCTGGCTGAGTAGTGTTCGCTCCTTTTATTCTGCACAGGAGCGTAAATGCGAGTAATTAAACCAAAACGAGTAATCTTGAAATACTCCGTACGGGAGTACCGACAATAAAAAAAGATTCACATATGAAAGGCGAGTACACTGAAGTTTACTCCCTTTGAGACCGAAGGTGGATGAGTTGGTTCATTAATCAACGATTGCTGCTTAAGACTCTCGCTCAGCAACCGTGTGGGTCGGGGTTCGATTCCTGGCTCGGGTGAAAATAATCTTTTTTTTTTTCAAGGTTTTTTGTTCAATTGAAAATTAGTTGTTGTGATAAGTCCTATACGAGCGTTTCAAAAAAACTTAAGCAACCAAAAACTCAAGTTAGCGTTTTGACGGACACATTTTTGCATGTTTAGCTGCATGTTTAAGCATGTTTAAGGCGCTGACTTACCAACCCAGAAATCAGCGGTTCGCGGGTCAGCCGAGGAGAGAAAATTAAAAAAGAATTAAGAAAAGTAAAAGTTTTTAAAATAAAGAAAAAAGCAAACCAAAAAGAGAAAAAAAAACAAAACAATTTAAGAAAAATTTTTTTTCATAAAAAGCAGAAATACTCCTTTTGGTGAGTACTCCTAAAGTAATCGCTTTTGTACCTAAATAGCAATTAGTTTTTTTTACAATGCCAGCATATTGTTAAAAAAGACAGTTTAAAGCATTGGTTAGCAAATTCCCAGCAAACATTTACTCTTTCTCATCAATTGGAAGTAATTTGCGCCCGCAAATGAAAAGCTTGAATCCAAGTGTTGAAATTTATTTGGAATTCAAGTGTAAATAACCAAAACGGCTCTCTTTTTATTCAATTGGATTTGAGATTGGAAAACATATAAATCCAAGCATTCGAATTAAATAT
The DNA here is from genome assembly GCA_020466095.1 of Chlorops oryzae. NCBI lineage: Eukaryota > Metazoa > Arthropoda > Insecta > Diptera > Chloropidae > Chlorops > Chlorops oryzae. The sequence goes on along the minus strand of CM035806.1, from coordinate 125,164,660 downwards.
TTTCCAAGCCTAAACAAGCAGTAACAATCCGATGTAGGCGGGTTCAATCTCGCTGCGGTGAGCGTTATTTTATTTATTTATTTTTTGTTTTTTTTTGTTTGAATACTTAGGTAGATAATAATATAACATTTAAATAATATTTCATCCAAACATTTATGGAAAAAAAAAAGAAATTTTAAGCACATGTGTATGCATTACGTTTTTGACGACCGGATAGGAACCTAAAGGGTCTTCCCGGTTGAGCAAAGGCATGTGCCACCCTGAAAGGAATTTTTAAATTTTGTTGATTTTTCGATAGGTTTCATCTAAAAATACTGTGGAGACCACTTTTTAGATTTTAATTTTGAATAGTCCTTGAGATATCCTTGAAAGTCCTTTTTTATTAAGGCTTTTTTCAAAATTTTATATCTCAACAACCAATTAAGATAGAGAGACGATCTAAACAGATTCTGTTAGACAATAAAACAAGGAAGCTAAAAAAATTTTGTTTTAATTTTACACTGAGAAATTTTTTTTCACAAAACTAAAAAGAAAAGTTTAAGTATTTTTCATTCATTCATTTATTAACTGCTTTTAACACATAGGTTTTTAGCAGTGGAGTTCAAAATTGGACAATTTTTTTTCTTTTACTTAATTCTAATCTAAATTGCTAGTATATTCTCGTTATTCAAATTATTCATTTAACAGACTAGATCTTAGTTTCAGACAGTTAACTATGAAGGAGTAAATCATTAGACAGGAATGCTTATCAGTATAATTAATAATAGAGAGAGGGCTTGAATTAAGGGAGCTAACATGTCTTAAGAGGTGACTTATGAAGTGAGTTCTTATTGCGCAATATAGAGGGCATTCCGCCATTAAGTGTTCCAGTGTTTCACGTTTGTGCATGTTACAGAGCATGCATAGTTCAGCTTGATTTATTCTATATACTATGCCTTTTATGCAGAAACGTAGATTATCCTTTGAAGATAATCTTAGTTGAATTATTATTTTGGAAGCAAAAAAGTTATTGTTATGGGCAATGTAACTTGCTGCTCTATCCTCCAGGGATCTTAATATTCGACAGTTCATGTATCTTGCGTTATGACAACTTAAAATATCTTAGGACGTTAATTATATATTCGATAGTCCGCATACATGTCGTATGAGTGATGCCTTTTGTATGGGATCAACACTGAGAGTATTAATGTACCCTTGCATTTTTGTAAATATGACACTGTTCCGCCATCCGATTGGAATACTTGTTTCTTTTAAATTAAAGTAAATACTAGGAGCTATTTTTCAAAAAAATATAAAAGTTGCGTCAAAATTGGAATACACTGAAATAAATACTTAAACTTTTCTTTTTAGTTTTGTGAAAAAAAATTTCTCAGTGTAAAATTAAAACAAAATTTTTTTAGCTTCCTTGTTTTATTGTCTAACAGAATCTGTTTAGATCGTCTCTCTATCTTAACTGGTTGTTGAGATATAAAATTTTGAAAAAAGCCTTAATAAAAAAGGACTTTCAAGGATATCTCAAGGACTATTCAAAATTAAAATCTAAAAAGTGGTCTCCACAGTATTTTTAGATGAAACCTATCGAAAAATCAACAAAATTTAAAAATTCCTTTCAGGGTGGCACAACCCGTCAGACCCTTTATAGCTGCCCACTTACTTTCTCCCCTCTAAGTGGATAAAATTATAGCTCAGGGTGCAAATCAAAACACGCTTCAGTAAGCAACGGAGAGATCTCATTCACATTTGAAAAGCGTATGGGAAATGTTTACGAATTTAATATAGCACATATATATGCTTGGAAAAAGTTTGGAAAATTACTTGGAAACATTTGAATAGTAAGCACCTTTGTAAAAAGCTTATTAAAATGTTTGCTGGTTTAAGAGGGAGTAGTTGGGAGTACTCTAAGACTACTCTTGGAGTACTCGCTTTCGCTGCTGGGTGGCTACAGCGACTGTTTGTATGTATGCTTATGACGTCTGCTTTCGAAAAGAAAAGGAGCAGGGAAAAACAAATAAAAAACAAGAGCAATACCAAAAAACCGTTGATGGTAATATAAAAAAATGTAAAAATTCATCAGAATTTATTTTAGCACTTCCCCCATATGAGTCTCGTCTCGTTATTTACTTCTTTGGAAGAACATACCAATATATATCCATACTAGCTTTCAAAATTCGTGGCTGAATTGAAAATGAAGCGAGATTACGCCGCTGGCGACGAGACAAGACACTTGAGATGTGAGTGAAAATTTCCTAAGGTTTTAAAATCTCTTACCTCCCCGCAGCTACAGTCCAACACCCCCTCTCTCACTCACCCTCTGTCTCTCACTCTCTTTCTCACTCTCTCTCTCTCTCTCTCTCTCTCTCACTCTCTCTCTCACTCTCTCTCTCTCTCTCTCTCTCTCTCTCTCACTCTCTCTCTCTCTCTCTCTCTCTCTCTCTCTCGCGGTCGAACTAAGCGAACTTTTGTTAGCTAGACTTCCGCCGCCCCCCTAGCCACCACCCTCGGACGATTTCGAAAAACAAAAATCTAAATTTTGTGCTAATAAGCGAAAACCATAACAGTTAGGGAACATTTCCCCACCAAATCGGAGGAAAAAAAAAGCCAAAATCAAAAAAAAATTGCATTCAAATTGCATTGATGACAGCAATAAAATGGAATCTCGCACAGAAAAGAAAATGGCAAAGCAAACAATAAGAAGGAGAGAAAAATGAAAACGAATTGATAAAGGACAACTGTTTGAACATTAAGCTTTGGTGAAGCGGCTCCAGGACCCAGAAGATGGGAAAAAACGCATCAAATTCGTTCAAACGGAAGTGAAAATGCGCAAAACGTCGAGCGGAAGTTGAACAAATTTTCGATTTCAGCCTCTGGGAGCAAAAATATCTCAAAGGATGTGCAATGTGTGCAAAATTAAATTGCAAACAACAAAGGCAGGAAATTGAAATTGCAATTCTAGGTCATCAAATGTTCTCGAATCAAAAAAACGAATAAAAATAGTATAAAAAAAAATTCTTCAAATCTCAAATCAAAAAAAAAGCTCACTTTCTGTGCGAAGCCCTTAACCCTTCAATGCATAAGGCCAAATTTTCCCCATAAAATTTTAACGATTTATAGCAACAGTGTTGCGTTAAAGGGATAACGCTGCCGTAAAACCAGTAAGACTCGAAAGATTCTATTTGGGTCTAGTTCCAAACAAGTCCAAAAAGGAGTAATTCTAATCAGTTTTTTGAAAAAAATTTAACGCCAGAATTCTTAAATATAAATTTTCATCAAAATCGGAAGTCATGAATTTTTCGGATTTTTGGCTTTTTGGGCCACAACTCTCTAAAATTCCTTTAACCCCCAAATATTTTTTTGGGTTAATGTCGTATAATTTTTCAATATTCCACTGTGGCCTCTATAAGCACTACCAAAGCACTCTTTCTCTAGCTACGTCCCTGCTCGAAACTATGGGCTGCAACACAGCAGGAATTTTTCGCTGAAGAGGCTGAAGCTGTAACAATGAAAGGCTAAAATAGCCAAAAAAAAAAAAAAAAACCAATTACAAGGTATTCAAGGTATTCTATTCCTGAGAACCTTTAAATTTGGTATTTTTCGTATTCGAAAAAGGATCGTCTAGAGACGGAGCCATGAATTAGAGAGCTAATGAAAATTGCTTTAGGTCAGTGATTGCCAGCGGAATCAGTGCTGCCTACTCTACGTCTTTTTACGTAGATCTACGTATTTTTGGCCTTTCCCGCAGATCTACGACTTTTGGTTCAAGAATCTACGTATTTTCTGTAAAATCTAACAGCCTCCAATACAAAATGATACTATCGACATCGTCTACACACAAAATAATTTTACCTGTAAAAGGGACAGGATCTCTGTATAGATTACAAGCTCATTTTGGCATTATATGTCCTACGGAAAAATCGGGGAAGTTAACAGTTAAAATACTGATGAAATCACCAGAGCTTGTGCTGGTGAATCACAAGACTTGGCTGGATAAATAATACGGTGGAGAACGCGTGTTTTACCAGAATTACTGATAAAAAGAATAAAATTAAATTGAATTAAATTAAGTTTCGATTAAGACATGTTCTTCTGTCTTTCCGTCTCCCCGCGAGGGGAATTAATTATGATTTTCGGGCCTGGCAAATCCGCGGAGCCTAGCCAACAGTTAAACCATAACTGAGGGATTGGGTATAGGATAAATAACATGGAAGTGGCTTGTGTCAAGTCATGAACGGTGGACTAATTGGCCGTAACTTAGTACGACGGGGATCAGGGCCCCACGGACTGACCATCCGTGCTTGATCGTTTGGGAGGCCCTCTTGTGGGAGGCTCGGCGGGCTGTGGTTTTTGTAAAAGTTGAGCAACAATCATTACTATTGGGGTCCAATTGTAGCTTACCCTTGAAAGCGGAAAATAAAAGTAAACTGTGATCTTCGCACAGTGCATCACTGTGTGTAGGTTTACATTGGCAACTCGTCGGTTTGTATAATACCGATCGTGCACATTGAGGTGCCGTGGAGTGGAAGCCCACCCAGGCTATGTACCTGTTTCTTATCGAAGGAGTTGAGCTACCTCGACCAAATTTGGTATACGTGCTCACGGGGACATTAGTAAGAACAAGTTCGAGAATGTACCCGTTTCGTACATTATTAAGGGTACCACCAGTACTAGGGTCTGTCACACAAATCTCAAAATTGCCCCAAAATCTGACTTTTTCGAAATATTTCAAAAAAAGTTAGAATTTGAGCGTTAAGAGTTAAATCTCTTCGATTAGAATTCAAAACAAGTAAGAAAGCTAAAGTCGGTCAAGCCCGGCTATGAAATACCGAGCGTCATGACATTATTGGCGCACTATGTTACGAAAAATCTCTATTTGTGGGCGTGGCAGTGAGGGGGCTATATAAATTTTTTTCCTGCACCAATCATTTGCCTTGGTCAACCTATGTTGCGAATTTGAAGCTTCTACGCCTTTTACTTCGAAAGTTACGATAAACCCTTATTTGTGGGCGTGGCTCGAGAAGGACGGCGTCCATTTTTTTGCAGGATATGTCCCTTTTCGTTTTTTACCAGTACACCAAATATCAATGAAATGTGTTGAGTGGTTCGCTAGTTACAAGCGTTTTACTGAAAACACATTAAATTCATTTGTGGGCGTGGTAGTGGGCGGATGCCTCCCATTTTTACGTAGGATCATACTCGGATCCCGATAAACCTGTGCGCTAAATTTCGTCGTGGCTGGTCCAGCTGTTTCGGAGGAGATCCGACCACAGACGAACGGACAGACGGACATGTCTAAATCGATTCAGTTTTTAATCCTGATCAAGAATATATAAGTAAATATGTCTATATCTACGGAGCTCAGTTCTGGCTGTTACAAGATTCGCACAAAACTAATATACCCTGCTTACGCTGGGTATGAAAATTGGAAAAGTGAAGGTGGCAAAGAATCGGTTTTCATAAAGAAATTTAACAAAAGTCGGTATATGGGGCCTCTTATGACCTGAAACACCTCTTGATATTAAAAATTATTTGAACATGTTTGTCTGTGTCGGATATTTTTTTGTCAGGCTCGCCTGACTATAACACCCTTACTTGTTTTTTTTTTATTTTAATTTCTTTTCAATTTTTCTATAAAAGCGTTACTAAAGCCCAAAATCCAATATTACGAGAGCCCGAGACGCACACAAATTCCAAACCATTCACTTATATGGCTCAATCTCCAATGTATCGCACTGCGAGACCTCGTAGCGAGAAAAGTTTGAAAAATTAAATATTCCTCGTTGCGGGGCAATTCGACAGATTGATGATGTAGTGGCTATTTTTGGAGTACTCGCTATTGGGTACTTGTTTAACCCATTACAGACCGGCATTTTTTCTTTTTTTTTGAGTTTCGTGTTTATGATGCTTTCCTGACGAAAGTTCAAAAGCAAATGTTCAAATAAAGTCAATGTTAGACGCGCCAAACATTTCTCTAAAAAATAAAACTGTCAAATGTGTGTCAATGTGAATTTGTTCATGTATGAGTGAGTATTGCCCGAAAAACTGCAACGTGACAAAGTGATGCCATATGGCATCAATGTACTATAATGGGTTAAACTAATAAAACGAAATCTTTCACTGTTCCGTGAAAAAGAGCTTTCAAAATATTTTGCAGACTTTGGTTCATTTTGAAAATTATTTGAAAATTTTTGAAAAGTTTTAATTGAAATTTAAGCTCAAGTGATAACGTTTAAATTTTATGCGAACTCGGTACACGTTAGATTGGTACTTGGTTCAAATATTGCATTACTCAGTGCTGCCACCAATTCTTACATAAATTATACAAAAATGTATCTTTTCGAACAAAATTGTGCATATAATTTTTTGAATTATACATTAAAGATACACAGGGAAAACAAACCATTTTACAAATGGCTCTGCCAGACACTTATTACTCTATCTCCCAAACTACTTCTGTGTCCATTTTCAAACTTGTACAGTACATATCTAACATTTGAAGTTGAAGACAGCCCTTACAATAATATAAACCGAAAATGTTTCGTTGAAAAATTTTACCTCATATATTGTAATTAGTCGGTCAATAAAAATAGGGCCGATTAACTACACCAGCATGCTGGCTCACATAAAACGTATAAATATATTATTAGCATGACGATGCGGTTTTATGTGCAGCTTTGTTTTTTGAAAAATAGCACTTCGTCTTAATTATACATTAATTGTACAGATTTAGTATAATTATCCGCAAAGTGGCAGCACTGGCATTACTAGAGCCGAAATTATGTTATCATCTGCGTGACTCAAAACTCTCATTGGAGATTGAAATGCGTCACGCAAAACATTTTCGTGACGTCGCGCACGCTCGCAACGGGCTATCGCAATATTGGGTTTTGGGCTTAAGTGATATCACCTCCATATAGCAATAACAAAATATGTTGCCACCAAATCAATGACCACAAACCCCAGGGAGGACACATACAGAAATTTTAAGAATATATAAGCTAATTCTAACTTAATACGAGCTGAGACAAATAAATATTGTATAAAGAGTCACATGTATATAAATTCATTTAAATACTCACTTCATGTAAATACTTACCCATATTCATTTGCTAAAACTTTAACTTTACTGTATATATGTATATTGAACTACCTGAAATGAATTCCTTTTTCCTTTCTTCACTTTATGAACTTTAACCTAAATACTTACCTTTTATAGTACTTATCAATAATTCATCATACTTACCTTCATACATAAAACAAATCTACTTGTAAGATCTACCAATTATTTTGTAACATAACTTATCGATAACGATAAAAGAGAGACTGAGCTATAAGATAGAAGAAAAAGACCGGCAGAGGAAAACGAAAATTAGAAAGAGCAGCACACAAGTGCTTACAGAGAAAAAACAGCTCTAATTAAAGCTTATTTTAAAATTCGTAATTAAGCCTCCACAAAATTAAGAACAATAAACGTTTGATAAAATCACGTTTTAAACTTTCTAATAATTATTTGCTGCTCGAAGCAACAAAAGTTAAAATTTCTGTATATAAAAACTCTTGTGTGAAAATGGCAAGTAAAGTGGTGTCAAGCTGCGAAAGCTGCGATGAAGCAGACACGGATTCGATGGTGCAGTGTGATAACTGCAATCATTGGTATCACTTTACGTGCGTTGGAGTGGACGAGAATATTGCTGACGTTAGTTGGAGTTGCGATAAGTGCCAGAACGACTCACTATCAAACTCTTCAGTAATTGCGCGTGATCGCGAATTACATCTGC
>CM035806.1:125134990-125156788 GCA_020466095.1 Chlorops oryzae | reverse complement strand
CTACGGGTCGTGGGTAAAATCCAACTTCAGATTCGTGTTCAGCACCCAAAAAAACGTATGGGGGATACTTAATTCGATTTCTTATATAAGCAGAGCCGGATTAAGGTTGCCGGGGGCCCGGGGCCAGAGAATGGTGGTGGCCCCTCTGTTAATTGAAAGATATAGGATGAAATTTCACACAATAGCAGAAAATGTGTTTGTAGAAAGGTTATCAATTTAAAGAATGAAAATATTTTTCAACGTTCACATTTTGTTTATTTAATAGTTTTCATAAAATTTTTTTTTTTATTCAGCGTCTTTTCAACCCATATAAACCAAATTACTGTTTAAGAAATCTTAAAATTAAATTTTATGGAATTTCGACCTTTTTTGGATACATTCAGCGGAATATTTCGCTGAAAAATTGGCAGCAGTTTTTTTGCGGTAAGTTAAAAATAGCAGTTTTATTCTCGAATAAGAAGTGTAGTTTTCTTAAAAAAATGTTTCTGTCTCAGAAATTCGTATGATAAGAAAGGTTACTAATAGAAAAAAAATACAAGTTGTTTGTCAGAGACATGATATTTGAATTTCACTTGCTCGCACAGAATTTCGGAAAACCTCACCAACAGTTGAAAACAACTTCTGGTAGGTATATGTTCACAAGTAGTGGACCATTATTCCCAGATCAGGGGAATTCTTTTTTCTCTGCTCGGTGAGGACAAATGGAACATAAATTTTTTTTGATCTTTTTGCGCACGACCACAGAACATGTAATTCAAATTCGGTTAAAAATGTACGGAAAAAAATTCCGCTCGATTTTTTGCTAACCGCAAGAATGCATTTTTCTCCGCTGTCCAACTTCAAAATCTGCTAGATCTAGCCGAAAATCTGCTGATCAGGCATCACTGCTTTTTATAATGATCCTTCAGACTTATTTCGTTATACTTGTTTCCACCACATACATATGGCAATTTCACCACATAGAATACTTATGGCCTTATTGGAATTTTTCAAATATAGAAATATTGGAAGTAATAAAGAAGTTATGAAGAGTTGAAAATTGCTTCGACGTATTTCTCAGTAAAAGCGAAAGGGTTAAAATAAATCGTCATAAAATCACTTACTCCGCAACACAAATCCGCTGCTCCACGAAAAAGCGGTCAAGTGCGAGTCTGAGTAGAGCGAATATTATAAAATAAAATTTACTATGTACCATATTTTCACTAAACGACAGATTGATTGTTAGCAAAAGTACGTTTTGTGATTGATAAAAGGGTTTTTCAATTCTTAAGTCCACTGAATAACCGTATAAACAAGTGAAAATTTTAAGAGAGTAGTTACTGAATATCTTGAAAACTATAATAAATAAAAACAAGTAAAGAAGTTTACATCGGCTAAGCCGATTGCACACATACCTTTTCCTCAGCCTGAAATATGTTAAAACATTACCTTAACAAAAATTCCTGCCGTTTTCGTTGTTCTAGCTTGGATATCTATTTATACATTATCTGTACTTCGATTTAGCTTCTAAAACTGGAGATTATTATAAAGCACAAAATTTTCGCGGATGGTGGGCATGGTCAAGTTTTAACCGTTAGAGGACATTTTGTCTAGCTGCGAAATCCTCAATTCAAAATAGTGAAAATCAAATTTTCGCGAATTTCGCGAATGGTGGTCTTGATCAAATTTCAACCGTTAGAGGTAATTTTGATTAGCTGCGAAATCCTCAATTCAAAATAGTGAAAATCAAATTTTCGCGAATGGTGGTCTTGATCAAATTTTAACCCTTAGAGGACATTTTGTTTAGCTGCGAAATAGTCAATTCAAAATAGTCAAAATCAAATTTTCGCGAATTTCGCGGATGGTGGTCATGGCCAAATTTTAACCTAAGTGACGACTTTATTTGGCGGCAAAATACACAATCAGAAGAAGCAAAAAAAAAAAAAAAATCATTTTTGTATACAGATATGAGAATAAGAGAAAGAGTGTTTTTTTCTAATGTGTAGGATGATGACCAGAGGTGCACAAAGGGTAAGCTCCAGGGGTAAAAGAGCGTAAAAGAGAACATTTTTGCACACGTATAGAAACTGTGAGCGAGAGATGAAAAAGTATAAAACGAGGTCGCAATCAGTGCTGGGAACTTGTGGGAATTTTCCCTTTTTGTGGGAATTTAAGTCAAAAATTTTGATCAAGTGGGAAAAGGGAATTTTTACTTTCGCGTAGAGTAAAATGTGGGAATTGGGATTTTCTACATTTTGTACGATGGTTAACACTGTTGACACCGCGGAAAAAAAAACTCGATCGAGCAATATATTGTTGAAATCAACTGTTTTTTCAACAAGTTTTGTTTTCAAAGAGATATCGATATTAAAAAGTATGTACGTCGATGTTCGGTTAATCGATGTTGATTCGACTGTCGAATAAGATTTAAGCGTATATAACCTTAGAATTTTTGAGGAATTTATTTTTTTTGTTTTAAGAATTTTCTTTTTATTTTTGTTCACAAATTTAATAAATTTGTAATAAATAATATTTCAAGTTCTTATTCATTTTCCTGTAAAAATATGTTTATTTAACAAGTGGGAATTTTTGCGGGAATTTTGATGACACTAAAGGGAAAAAATGATAATTTTAGGAATTTTTTGAGGGAATTCCAATCAAAAAAAGACCCCAGCACTGGTCGCAATTAAAGCAAAATGCCACTTGTATTCGAGAAGCGAAGCGAACAACCGAAGCGAGCAAAAAAAACGAAGTCACGTCAATTTTTCAAATCAGTGCTATGACAAACTTTGCAGAGGCAAGGCATGTGTCGCTCTGCTTTAATTTTTAAAACTTTTTTCGTATAATTTTTAGTTTTGCCTCAGTTAGAGTGCGTTGAGAGCTCAGTATGCTACAGACTATTGTCGAGGTGGGATCTATGACGCTTGTCGCTTTGTTATTCTCTCGATTTTCTAATTTTATGGCTTTGTTGTACCACTACTATTGCGCATAATGAAAACGGCCTTGTAGTGGTGGTCACCTCTGATGATGACCATAAATATAGCGATGTCGCAATTTTTTTTCAGCGAAAGCTTAACTCTACATAGTAGCTATACACACACCAAATTTCAATAAGCTGGGATGTATAGTAAAATAGTTATTCACGGAAAACGTTAAGAATCGTGATTTTTGAAACTTCTGAACCACTTCCCACGACCCAAGAAGGGACTACGAAAAAAATTTGTATGCAGTTTTTCGGACATTTACCTGGTTCAGGTCCATGCCAAATTTCAATATGATATCTTTCATGGCTTTTGAGTAAATTACGAAAAACTAAAGTGTGACCGACAGACAGACAGACAGACAGACAGACAGACAGACAGAGAGACAGACAGACAGACAGACAGACATGGCTAGATCGATTCCTCTTGTCAACCTGATCAAGAATATATATATATGTCTATATCTATCGCGACTCCTTTGGTATGGTACATACTCCGTGCCAAACTTAATATACCCTTTCCTTCGGAAAAGGTATAAAAATTAATTTGATCACTGCTGGTGGGGGCCCCCACGTGGTGGAGGCCCGGTGCCACTGGCCCCCTGGCCCCCCCATAATCCGGCCCTGTATATAAGATTGAAATTTCACCCTTTGGAGGGTGATGGGGGGCGCTGGGGCGAAGTCTGGGGGTCGTGGGTAAAATCCGACTTCATATTCGTGTTCAGCACCCCAAAAAACTTACCGGAGGGTACCTCTCTTCCCGAGTTCAGAATCTTTTTTTTTTGTGTTCCTGAGTTAGAATTTTTTTTTTTTCTATGATTTTTGAAGACCCGCATCTCTGTCGCTGATATAGTTAGGAGCATGAAGTTTGGGTCATAGGATTCTTGTATTCATGGGCTATTGGAATGCTGCAGTTATAACTCTCTGAGGATATCTGGGTTAAAATGGTAAGATATTATATATACCAGATTTTATGGGATTTTGGCACTTTTAAGTGAGGTTATGTCGAAACCTGGACCCGATGGCGCCATATAGACCTTAAATTCGGATTCAGCGACCCCGAAAACATATAGTAGGTATAGTCGCACCTCTGGGTCTGACCACTTTTTATACCCAGCGTAAGCGGGGTATATTAATTTTTAGCAAATCTTGTAACAGGGAGAATTAAGCTCCGGAGATATAGACAAATATATGTAGAAATGATCAGGATCAAAAACTGAATCGATTTAGACATGTCCGTCTATCCGTTCACCTGTGGTCGGATCTCCTCCGAAACAGCTGGACCAACCAAGTCGAAATTTAGCGCACAGATTTATCGGGATCCGAGTATGATCCTACGTAAAAATGGGAGGCATCCGCCCACTGCCACGCCCACAAATGAATTTAATGTGTTTTCAGTAAAACGCTTGTAACTAGCGAACCACTCCACACATTTCATTGATATTTGGTGTACTGGTAAACTACGAAAAGGGACATATCCTGCAAAAAAATGGACGCCGGCCTCCTCGAGCCACGCCCACAAATAAGCCCAAAAATAAGGGCTTATCGTAACTTGTGAAATAAAAGGCGTAGAAGCTTCAAATTCGCAGCATAGGTTGACCAAGGCAAATGAAAGGTGTAGGAAAAAAAATTTATGTAGCCCGCCCACTGCCACGCCCACAAATGAAGATTTTTCATAACTTCCGAAGTAAAAGGCGTAGAAGCTTCAAATTCGCAACATAGGTTCACCAAGGCGAATGAAAGGTGTAGGAACAATTTTTTTATGGCCCGCCCACTGCCACGCCCACAAATGAAAATTTTTCGTAACTTACGAAGTAAAAGGCGTAGAAGCTTCAAATTCGCAATATAGGTTCACCAAGGCGAATGAAAGGTGTAGGGAAATAATTTATGTTGCCCTCCCACTGCCACGCCCACAAATAAAGATTTTTCGTAACTTCCGAAGTAAAAGGCGTCGAAGCTTTAAATTCGCAACATAGGTTCACCAAGGCGAATGAAAGGTGTAGGAAAAAATTTTATATGGCCCGCCCACTGCCACGCCCACAAATGAAGATTTTTCGTAACTTCCGAAGTAAAAGGCGTAGAAGCTTCAAATTCGCAACATAGGTTCACCAAGGCGAATGAAAGGTGTAGGGAAATAATTTATGTTGCCCTCCCACTGCCACACCCACAAAAAGAGAAGCAAAACATAGTGCGCTCATAATGTCGGGACGCTGGGTATTTCAAAGTCGGGCTTGACCGACTTTAGCTTTCTTACTTGTTTTTTTTTGTGTGGCTGTGTAATGGATGCTGCTTTAACGAAAATGCAATACGAAAGCTTAAGAAAAAAGTTGCAATCCACCTTATAAAAACCTATTGACTGAAAAAATGAAATGTTATCCAGAAAACACCGAGGAAGCCAGACACAAAGATTATAGAAAGTATCGATTAATGTGATCGAATTGCCACAAATACTGATGTATTGAACAGACTTCTTATAAGTTCTGATCCTTACATAAGTAGCATCAGGCGTCATTCGAACAATATTTCCTTAGATTTAGATCCCGTTATTGAAGATATGGTACTTGAATAATATTATAAATTAAAAACATCATTATTTTGCGTCTATTCAAAAGCATTAAAAATGTTTCATAGCTGTATTTTACATGAATTTCTTTCTATGACACACTTTAACTTGGGATGCTTTACTAGAAAAGCGGAATGCATTTGTGAGCTATTTGCGGTGATTTTGAAGGCTAATATCGTTCGCGGAAGGCTGTTGAGGGTATTATCTTCTTTTAAATGGAGACAACCAATGTTTAAGCTTTTGGAAAAAATTAAAATTCTTTAATTTATGTGAAAACTCCTTATAATGCTAGATAGGAAATAAAAACATGTAAAATCTGCAACTTTCGATGGGTGTTAAAACCAAAAGTAGGCGTGACAGCCGCATTATTTTTATCTTTTTTTTTTGAGGAGAACACAATTAAGAAGTGTCCCGAATTTCAAGTCCCTAGGTCCAAAAATAAAAATTTTGACATCTGCGCTTATATGAGAGGTGGGCGTTGCAGTGGGCGGATTTCCAAGATTTTTTCAAAATATCTTAGTTTAGTCCACAGAAGTGCTTATGCAAAATTTCAATGCTCTACGACCACTCCTTCTATTTTTTTCCAAGAAATATATGGAGTGGCCCCACTGGGCTACTCAACATGTCTCTACACACAGAAAAATTAACGCTGTAATAACAGTAACTTTTCGTTCTTGATAAATTGTAGCAAAAAAGTATTCAATTCAAATGCAAAAATATTGAATCAACATTTTTATATTTGTATCAAGCACTTCACGATATTTTTAGCAACAGTGCCGCTTTCAACGAGACAACGAAAAAACTCTTGAGTTGAAAAGTATTTGAACTTAATTAAAATCATTTCGGCCAACAACTTTACGAAATACTTGTACTGAGAACGATGAATTGTTGAAAAATTTTTATGAAACATACAAGAAACTGTTGAAACAAAAGCAAAGTATTTGATCTGAGAAAGTAACTGTTAATGTTCAAAACTTTTTGATTTGTCTTGAAGTGTTGCCTAGGTTTCTAACTTTTTTGTTTTTGCTGTTCTCTGCCTTAAGGCAACATTCTGATCAATCGCCCGGCAATGTTTCGATAGGGGTAAGAATTCGTGAAACGGGCCACCCATTTCATGACATCGTCAAATCTAGAAAACAATAATTTTTTTAAAGTTGTTCAACGCACTTGACTTCTCCTAAAATTTCAGAGAAAAATTCGAAAAACTGCAAAAAATAATTATAATTATAATTAACAAAATAGTATTTTTGATACTCTTTTTTCAAATATATAATATATATAATATCACGTAAACGAATCATTTTCACTAAATTTCACCTTATTAATAACTGTTCAAAATTTGATGAACTTTACATAAAAAATTATTTAAAAAAAAATAAAATTTTTCCATAAAAAAAATAATTTTTTATAAACAAATTGAGATCGACTTTACCAATGTTTTAATGAAAAATTGTTTAGTGGGATACGTTCGTATAAGACTTTCGAATAATACACCAGGAAAAAAAGCCCCGATTCTCTATTGACTAAAGGGTTATGCATAACATACACTAGCTTACAAAAAAAAAGAGCAGATACGCAATGACGGTTTTTAGATTAAATTGACGTCGCTGATCACGAAAATGGCATCCGTTTATGTTTCCAAAATAGTTTTTGAGATATACGCAAAAACGTGTTTTTTGATTAATTTATGAAATTTTACCAAATAACTCAAAAACTGCCCGCCTAAATAACATAAAGTTTTATCGGTCTAAAGCAAAAAACTCTCTCCATTGCAACAATATATCATTTGTTACAAAAAGGGTCTTAGATTTTGAGCTATAGACATTTGAACTTGCAAAAGATTGATTTTTTTTAGGTTTTTTTTTTTAATTTACAAAAGTTCATTTGAACTTTTAAGTACCAAGAAAATTTGTGATTCTACCCCGGAAGCCGATTTCAACTTTAGTTGTTTTGCTGTTTAGGTAAGTGCAAAACATTTAATTTTCGGGAAGTTTTCGCTCTCGATCCCCTATAGTCCTTGAATATCCTTGAAAAAGGGTTTTTTTTTAGAGAAAAGTTGCATACTTCTCGGGTATACCTGTGATTGGTATGCATCAATATGATTTTTCCGTATTGTCATATCGTGTGAATTTGTGTAACAAACAAGAAAGAAAAATAAAAAATTGCTTAATCCTACAGAAAAATCTCACCCAAATAAAAATTGCAAAACAACTAATCTATGAAATATGTAAACAAAGCAATAAAACCCGAAAGTGAACAGAATCGATCTACCTGTCTACCTGGAACTGGAGAAGAATTCACCCCTGCATTTTCAAAAAATACCAGGATTATTTAATCTTCCTCACTGTCTGAATTTATTACAACTATGACTTCAGTTTCATCAAAAATGTTTGTTAAAATTTCAGCGGGCTTAAAAATACGTGATAAATATCTAGCATGCGACAAAATATTAAATAATTGATGCAATATGTGAACAACATCCTGCATTTCGTTTGCCATTTGCACAGTCACAGGCATAGCGTTTTATGGCGTCCAAACCTTCCTCGTTAGGCATGTATTCTACGTAGCATCGATATTTCCTTGCGTTAATATGCCGAGATTGGATTTCACCCTGAATAATATTTGGAGACTCAACAAGATTTAAGGACAGATCTGTGATATTCGCAGCTTAAATAAATCCAGTAAAATTGCCTTTAAAGAACAGCCTGTTGTATTTGTATGCTTCGAAAAATTTGAAATTTTGAATATGTGTTTCTCACACATTCAAACTCTTTACAAAAAACTTCGGATCGAAAAGCGGGGGGTCGGTTGTGATTTTAGACATATGGTTTCTTCGGCAAAGTTTCTTAGAATTTTCCATAGATTACGATGGTGCTATACGCTCCATCACGTTTTTTTTTCACCCATACAAATTGATCCGCCCTAATTGACAAGCAAACCTTGAGTGTACATTTCGTATCAAAATTCGACGCTTCAGAATTGTTCATGTTCAAAATTCTCTCTCATTTTTCACCTGATCTGGTCATATTTAGGCTTAAAATCCAAAATCATACCAAACTTCGAAGGCAATTCGGCACGGGTTAGCGTGATCATATCGGAATAAAATTTAGGGCCATTTAGAAAAAAAATTGAGGGTATGCGTCTCG
The DNA here is from genome assembly GCA_020466095.1 of Chlorops oryzae. Taxonomy (NCBI): domain Eukaryota; kingdom Metazoa; phylum Arthropoda; class Insecta; order Diptera; family Chloropidae; genus Chlorops; species Chlorops oryzae. The sequence goes on along the minus strand of CM035806.1, from coordinate 125,148,120 downwards.
ATTTTTGACAAAAAAAAAATTCGCCCTTATGGCTTGGAACACCCTTATATATATAAATGAACGTGCATGCATCCACACAAACCATTTATAATTGTATCCTTATTCTCTGCAGATACGCTCGTAAGATAAACAAATTATTCAACATCAATTAATTACTAAGGTACATACACATGAGCAATTGTTTGTGTCTAGTGTGTGTGTGTGCGTTGCTTTGTGAGCTAACTTGCGTTGCGGCTTTATGTATATATGCGTGCTGATTTTCTTCTATACATAAATACGTAAGTAAATTGGAGTTAAGTTATAGGCAAACATGTAAACAAACGCACACACGCAAAAAGCTGAATGTAATCGACATTTATAGCATACTTAAAGGCGTATCACTTAAATGCCTGCTTACTATCTTACTGACTTTGGAAATTATCACTCTAAACGCCTAAAGGTTATGCAATAATTGAGTGCTTACGCGCTTGAGTGCGCAAACGCTTAAACGGTTGGGGGAATATACGCAACAAAGTGTGTTTAAAGTGTCCCATTGTTGACACACACACGCACACACACATACAATTTTAAACATATACTTATGTAAACACATACATATATATTTATGCATGCAAGCATTCGTTATCACAAGCACGGCATATCAAATCTACCAAATCCTCTTTGAAGTGGCTCTCATCAAATTCATTTCTAGGTCAGTCAGCCAGTGGGTTGAGTAGAAAGTTGAATTGAAATGCTTTGAGCAATTTTGTTTCCTTTATGTCAAAGCCAATTTAAAAAGTTCCTTTTTATTTTAATTTTTTTTCTCAGTGCTATTGAAATAATTGCTGCGTCAGTTTTGTTTTCGCTTCTCCTCGTCTTTACATAGAATAATCATCATATTGGCCAAAAGATACCAAAATTCGACTTCTCGCTGGGAAATTACAAATGTTGTAGCATACATTACAGCGTTCAAGCAATTAAAGAATGCTCAAAAGCTTTTAACTAATTATGAAAATAGTGCCGGCAGCTATGCTTATTACTCCTATTTTATGAGCAATTATTTTAATGCAAATATTGACCTTAAAATGGTCAAACCAAAAGCGTGAAGTGTGATGGCCAATTAAGCGTACAATAATTTCCCTGCAGCGAAATGTTGTCTGACAACCCTTGACTATGCAAATGAACTCAAATGAAATGAAAATTTTTAATTCATATTTCCAAAATATGGCTTTTTCGGGTTGCGGTCAAAATGCAGCCTTTATTTTTTTCAATATTCTACTTTTAAAATTCTAAAAGCGAAAGTGCGGAAATCAAAATTCTGTTGATACAAAATTCTTATTGCAAAATTTTGTTTTCCAAAATTCTGGATATAATATACACAAGTAAGTTTCGTGAATGTAAAAAGAGCGTTCTTTAAAAAAATTTATATATAATTTCCTAATGAGCCTCAACGGTTGATGCGACTGAAATCAACAATTATGTTTCTCAGATTTGTCTCCATGTTGTCGGTAAAAAAAAGTACCAAATTCGAGCACAGTGTGATTATTGTTTTTTTGTCAATTAACATAAATTTAAAATTACAAAATGTATATAAAAACCTATTTAGCCTCATCATTAGTGGGCCTGCAATTTATTTTAAGGTTCTAATCAACTTTGTTGAAATCTTTTTAGCGTTCTCTTAGTCATTTTTATTTGGATAAAAATTCCAGACCTTATAAATACATCATTAACGTACGGAAAGTGGGAGTGCCACGGACCAATTTCTTAAGAATTCTTGCATTTCTTTGTTTTTGAAAGCGACCGTTCCATGCTTCAATGAAATATATTTTGCCGTCGATCTGTTGCCAAAAAACAAAATCAATGTCTAGACCATAGTAGAATGTAGAGTTGAGCTATTGAGCTGCTATTGCATTGAAATATCGTGAAAAATTTTGAAACCATTGAGCGCATTCTGAAACTCGTTTTTATTCAAAACTTTCGATGAGAAGAAATGATTGTGTGAGACAGTTAGACAAACCGACGGCTTACGGACGGAGAGATGGATTGACAGAAGACTGTACATCGAACCTCCCAGTCACGCTGATCATTTCTGCATACTCATATTTTGATCGTTTATTTTGAGTGCTTCTGCAGGTGTCGAATCTTCATTATCCTGAAATTCGACTGGCAATGCTTTTCCTGGACACATATGGCAGACCAATTCCTTATTTGATTGCATATTTTCGGACAGAAGGCGCAAAAAGTTATTCGTAAAAATGATATTGCTAAAAAAAAACAGCAGCTCAATATAATAGAAAGGTAAGTGCACCACATAAGGCCCACCGAACACCTTTTCCATTACAGCGCACAAAGTATTGATGATACAAACCCGATTGTTTTCGTGTTGTTTTATTTGATATCTTTCTATACAATAACAAAAAATACTACCAAAAAACATTATCGCAAAAGCTCCTAAAATGCGATTGTAAAAAGCGCCTTTTTGGGCCTTACGAGGAACATGTGTATCTTCGAAGGCCCACTTATTCCTTGTTTCAGATTATGAACCCAAACCTGCATTAATTATTTTTGTAAGCTTTATAGGTTAATTAATATTGTAAAAGCTAGTAAAAAAATTAAATAACAGACAAAATTCAATTATTAAAAAAAAAAACTAATTAAATGTTACTAAGCTTTTTTAAATTAAGAACAAAAGATTAAACGCTATTTCAGGATAACAAAGGGATAGTTGCCGTTCTTCCTACTCTTTTGACCTCAGGTCAACTCAAAATATGGTTTCTTACTGCCCGTCGTTGCATTTTTTATGTATGAGCCTTCATAGGCTTTCCAAGAAAAATAATTTGCAATTGAATTTTTTACCATAAACATACCTCTGTATCTTCACAATGCAACAAACTTTCTTATTTTAAGCAAGCAACCCACAATTTCACTATAGATTATTATTTTTTAAGCGTCGCCCACTAAGTATAAGAATGGCATTTTTACGCCTCTGTTATTTTCAATTGACTGTGGTCGCCGCAAATAATGTGCGATTGTCTCAATTTTTAATTTCTACAAAATAACTTGAGGACATGTTTCAACAAGTGCAAGTACAAGAACATTTGACAGTTAGAAGTTGGTTAAAATGAAAATGGGCCTTACGAGGTACACTAACCTTATAAAAATCAGTTTCAAAAATTTTTATATTGCGCACGTTTTACATTATAAAAAGTAATTTTTTTCTTTTTTTTTTCAACAATCGCATATTTTAATTATCTATGTTTACCATTGCATAATTGTATTTGCTATTGTTGTTACAGTTTGGTTTTGTTTTTTATTGTTTCATGTTATCATTAGGGCTTAAACTAATATGCAAATAAATGTGCCTATGTGTATTCTAAATCAATTTTAATAATTTTTAATACAATTCATTTTAAAACTCACAAAGTACTACAAAAGTTTACGTAGTGCATTTGACGACAGCGATTTGCTAAATCTATGTGTGGGGTAGCGATGATCCGCAACACACTTTGTAGACAGTATAGCACACCATCCAAAATTCAAACTTAGTAAAAATTGCTATATATAATACTTGGCCTGACTGTGACTCAAAAAAAAAAAATCCGAAAACAAAAATTTTTCCCCGCTTCAATTTTTTTTTGGGTTAATAAGCATCAAAGATCTTAATATGCCTGCCACACGTAGATCGAAATTGACCAATTTCAAAAAATTTCAGAACAAATTTGACATTTGAAATTGAGGCAATTTCAATTTTGTTCTGAAATTGAGCAATTTCGATCTACGTGTGGCAGGCATATAAAGCTCTTTTTGAGAACTTTCCTTAAATTTAAAAAATATATTTAAAAAACATCGAATGTCAAAAGTTTTACATCCCCTAAAAGTATGCTTCAATTTTTTTAATAAATGTGATAGAATAAAAATGAAAGAAGCGCTTATAAAATACCAATTACCGTTGCGATTGCAGCGAAGTTTTGCACAGGCATTCTACTCAATACAAGTAATTAAAGCTATGGTCACAATTCTGGCATTAATATATAGCAAAATGAACTAAATCTATATATTATTTTAAAAAGAAATCCATTATTTTTGCATTAAATTGAGGGCTTTATTTAAGATAGTTAGAATGACCCGATTTAGGTCAAATATGCGCCGTTTTGTTCGATAACTTGTTGCCATTTTAAAGCACATTACTATTCACACAAAAGGAATAAGTAACTATACCTTAAGAGTTTCCATTCCTCAAGCAGATAAGTCGTATATTTAGGAGTAATTTGACAAACGATTAATTGCGAAGCACATCGAAGCAAAGTAACCACTAAAGCTAAAAGCACAAAAATTCACTAATCAAACACCGCTCCCTCTAAATATGTGTATAAATTCTTTTTAAATGTTAATAAACCACTTTGGACAATGGCATTCAGCTGTGGGAAATTCCTTGCTTCCTCCATTTGAAATAATTCAAAGAGCTCAACGAAATTCTCCGTATCATACAGGGCTCCATGGTACATTCAAATGAAAGTATCCACCGTGATCTACAAATTCGCTCGTTAAGGACAAATAATACGTTTAAAGCGTCGTAATTCATAATTAAGACATCACTCCAACCAGCTAGCAAAGTCTTAATAACACAACAGTCGTCACGCTTAAAAAGAAAGGACTTCCGTCCGCATTTTGAGTCTAAAGTATAACCAAGCCCCGCTATCGTTATCTGCACCTTGCTCGTGCAGCTTAAAATCGTTTAAGCAAGGATTCGTCAGATTGAGGCACCTCCTCGGTTTTGCTCCAATTCTGAACTTCAACAGCAACCGTTCCACTAACCAGGACTCAAAAGTCTGACGCACTCGCTCGGCACGGCCATGTATTTCAATCAAGGATTCTCTAACCTTGACGCACCTCGCTCGTGCGGGATCATACTCATCAGCGCAGGCCGCTAACAGCGCTAAGCCCAGTTTTCTAATATTGAGGCTCATCGGAACTAAAAACTGTTTTTAATTTCTCTAAATTAAAAAAAGTTACGTAAAATTTTAAAATAAGATCCGAATACTTCTGTTAGTTCCCACTCAAAGGAGATCCAGAAAAAAAACAATCAAAGTTTAAAAAAAAAAAAAAAAAAAAAAATTTTAAAGGTAAATTTTCATTATGCCTCTCTCATAGAAGCCCTCGTTTTATTAGCAAAAAATTGAGACAGTCGAATTTCAGAAGCCTCTTTGAAGCGAATGTTTCACCAGCAAAATTGTTCGCCATGGACAGGAACAGATGGTAATCACTTGGTGCCAGGTTGGATTAAGGTGGATGCAGAAAACCCCCAACCAAACTCCCGGAGCTTCTGGCGAGTCATTATCGATGTGTGTGGCCTGGCGTTGTCCTGATGGAACACAATTCCTCTCCTATTGGCCAAAGCTGGCCGCTTATGGGCTATTGCTTCCTTCAGACGGTCCAATTGTTGACAGTAGAGTTCCGAGTTAAGAGTTTTGCCGTATGGGAGCAGCTCATAGTAGATAATTCCCTGCCAATCCCACCAAACACACAGCAAAACCTTCCTGGCCGTCAATCCTGGCTTGGCCACCGTTTCCGCCGGTTCACCGTGTTTCGACCACGACCGTTTTCGCTTGACGTTGTCGTAAGTGACCCACTTTTCATCACCAGTCACCAACCGCTTCAGAAATGGGTCGATTTTGTTGCGGTTCAGCAGCGATTCGCAGATGGAAATTCGGTCTGTGAGGTTTTTTTGCGTTAACTCGTGTGGGCATCCATACATCGAGCTTCTTTGTGTATCCAGCCTTATTCAAATGGTTCCAAACGGTTTTTTTATGCAATCTTTAGCTCTTTTGCAATCGAAACAGTGCTAACATGACGGTCGGACTCGATAATTTCCATGATTTTATCGACATTTTCGACAATTGGCCTTCCAGTGCGTGGTGCATCCTTGACATCGAAGTTACCGGAACGGAATCGACGAAACCTAAATTGCGCATGATTGGCTGTTACAGTATCAGGTCCATAAACGCTATTCACATTTTCAGCCGCCTGGCTTGCGTTTTCTCCCTTATCGAAGGAAAACTGTAAAATGTAGCGAATTTTCTCTTTGCTGATGTCCATCTTTGACAAGCTCTCAAACAAAACTGAATCAATCAATCAAAAAAGTGTCAAAAAAAGCTTTTTTAGTAGGAACTGTCATCTTTCTAATGCCCCCTAGCGGAACACGATCGGACTTATACAACGCGAGATGCAGATAAATAACGCCATCTATTGGAAAAATAATGGATTTCTTTTTACTACACCTAATATATAAAAATGGATGTTTGTATATTTGTGATCGATGGACGCCGAAACCGCTCGACCGATTTTTATGAAAATTGGTATGTATACTTAGTAGGTAGTGGAGAAGGTTTATAGGTTTATTTGATACCGCTAGATGAGGTAGTTCGCGAATAATTGGTAAGTTTTAAACCACTTATGCTTAAGTTGTGAAATGGGTATCGTTGGAAAGCTATTTACGAGTAGATATATGTAGGCTATAATTTTAAAAGAATGACTACCACAAACCGCGAAAATTGAAAATTTAAAAAATATTTAAAAAAGTTGATGTACTGAGGTGAAAATGTTTGTTAAGACTTCCTTGATATAACTGGAATAGTGGCAAAAAATTGGATGGGTAGTACGCAGAGAAATTGGCAAATTTTAAACCACTTATCCTGAAATTGTGAAGTGGGTATCGTTTTAAAGCTGGTAATGCGTAGTTATATGTATGTACGGTATAACTTTGAAAGAATGCCTGCTTTATTGCGGTTATAATCGGACCACGACCATGACCCGAAATTTTGCAAAGCTTTAATTTTCAATATTTTGAAAGAGGGGTGAGAGGGAAGAGAGAGAGAAAGGTGGAAAAGGAAGAAGAGGTAGAAAAGGGGAAAAGAAGGAAAGGGGGAAGGGTAGAAAATGGGTGAAAGACTTTTTTTGTAATTTTCTTATAGATGAGCGGCAGCTGCTGCGCCCACAAATAACGAGTTAAATTGAACTTGCGTTTGGATGTGGGCAGAAGATTAAAGTTATAAACGCAGTTCTATTTAATAGAGATTTTTTTAATTCCTTAAATGTTGATTATTTAGATGTTGGTTTGGCATATCCTACAATCCTGTAACGAAAACTGTCATCTTTTGGTTTGAAGAGTGACCTGAAGTTCAAAAGATTTCAACGGATACATTCAAATAATACATCCAGATTCAATATGGAGGATTTCTTAAAGGTTTTTTATTTGTATAGATCCATTGGCAATCCTGCAATCCTGTAAGGAAATTAGTCCTTTTTCCAGGAGTCGCATGAAATTCAAAATTTCTATTTAATAGAGATGTTTTTAATTGTGTAGATGATCATTTGGTATATCCTACAATCCTGTAAGGAAAACTGTCATCTTTTTGGTTTCAAGAGTGACATGAAGTTCAAAAGATTTCAAAGGATACATTCAAATAATATATCCAGATTCAATATGGAGGTTTTTTAAAGATTTTTTAATTGTATAGATTCTTTGGCAATCCTACAATACTTAAAGGAAATTAGTTCTTTTTCCAGGAGTCGCCTGAGATTCCAAAGATGTAGACGGACAAATGTAAAATTGATCTTTGGAACCAGTTTGAAGGTTTTTTTTATTGAATTTAAAAAAATTAAGAAGTTTGAAATCTGTCTGTCACAAGTAAAATATTATAATTATCATATGCAATAAAACTACTGAGTTTCCATTAAATCGACTTTCAATTTGGGGCGTAGCAACGCGCGCCGGGTAACGCTAGTATATATATATTTTTAATGAAGTAAGTCATAATTTTTAAACCGCGATATCTCAAAAACTAGAGCCAATCCAGAAAAACGGTTGATGGGACTGAATTCAGCTCCCCCCCAATTATGTTTACAAGATTTGTCGCCATGTTGTCGGTAAAAAAAAGTACCAAATTCGTGCACAGTGTTATTAAAAGTGAGACCCTAAGCTTTCATAATTTGTATTATTTATGTTGGTATTTGTATTCAATAATGCAAAAATTAGCATGTATGTTAAAATCGGTAAAAAAAAAAAAAATAGTAAAAAACACAAAAATTGTGTAAATTTCAAAAAAAAAATTTTTAATTAAAACATAAAAAGCCTCACGTGATTTTTTTTATATATTATTGCTTGTAGTATTATTTAAAAATACAATTAAACCAACAATGAAATCTTTGCGATTTCGGATTTATTCAGCTTTTTGTAAATTTCCAAAATACAGTCGAAAACTTGTCAAATAAACAATAATTGAACACATATTTAAAATGATTAGTTATAACTTAAAGTAGTTGGCAACGCTAACTATACTAAAGCATTTAGCAATATACGGATTATAAGAGAATATGTTTATAAAAACCAAACGCGAAAAGTGTCAAAATAAGTGAAAAAAAAACATTACAAGCTATTGTGCGAGCGCCAATTGAATTTGAATAATAAAAAATCATTTTTTATATAAAAGTTAGTTTTGATAAAAAAAAAGAAATAGTAAGTCAATATATAAATATATCGCACACGAATCACTAAACCGGCACAATTCAAAAATTTTTCCATCATTTTTTTCATGTTCGCCAACACTTTACTGCAGGAAAGGGAGCACTTAGAAAATTCAGATTTATATTTATTGATTCTGCAGTTAATTAAAAATAATATAAAATTTAAAAAAAAAATCTGAATTTACAGGCGTCGAGAGTTATAGGCTGTTTGCGCGAGAAATGCAAAAATTTGAGTTGTGCCGATTTAGTGTTAGGTGTGCGATATGTGAAACGAATTTCAGATTTTGTTTTTATTGGCTGCTGTTATAAAAAATAAGGAATTGTTCGATATTTGGCTGAAGACGAAAAGTATCAGCGCATTGATGAATCTTGTGAGGGAAAACATAAATATTGACTTCGATGAAGTTAAATTGAAAGAAAAATTATAATTGCTTATGCTAAGATATAAGACTAAATGAGACGGTTCGAATAGAAAAGGTGAAGTATTCCAAAGAAAACATTCACAGTTACTTGACTCCAAAATCGATTTTAAAGAATGTGAAGAGGTTCAAGTAAATATTTGTAAATCTACTACTGTCTTCAGAGTAGAGATGGGCACGGGCCGGGCCGGGCCTGGGGCCCGCCGGGCCTAGGTCAAAAAATACGGGCCCGAAAAGAGGCCCGCACTGAACAATGTTTTTATCGGAAAGGCACTTATTTCATTGAATTACATAATTACATAAAAATATGTAGGGAGATTTCAAGAATGATAGATATACAGATCACGAAATTAGAATGTTTTAGTTGTAAATGACGTTATTTGTTCAATTTTTTCCTATGTTTGGGCTACGACATCTCTGTGTTCCTATGCCATTTTTAAGGCCGTTTTCTTTCATTGCGTTATTTCGGCAAGTGAAAAGTTTTTGATTAGAACTCAGCTTTGAAAATGGCTCAGGAGAACAAAGATGTCGCAGCCCAAACATGGGAAAAATGGAACAATAACATCATTTACAACAAAAATTTCTGATGTCGTAATCTGTATCTATATCTCTCATTCTTGGAGAGATTTCTAATTTCCTGATTTATTTTTAAGAGACTCCTTTTTTTAAGCTTAAATTTAATTTTGAGTTATTTTTTTTTCTATTTGATTGACTTTTGCTTTATTTTGTAGCTATAAAAGTATGTACTTATATATAAAACACTAATTTCCTCAAAATATTTCAGAAAGATTATATCCTCACTATTTTTAATATTTCTAAAATAAATGTAAAAAAAACTACTTTTATATATAATACACTCTGTTATATAGTCGAAGAACTTCTTACTACTGCAACTACAAACTAATTTTTTTTGATCATTTTTTTCGGGCCGGGCCGGGCCGGGCTGGGCCTCTTTGAAAATTTTCCGGGCCGGGCCGGGACAGGCCCGGAAAAATCTGCTTCGGGCCGGGCCGGGCCGGGCCTCAAAATTGAGGCCCGTGCCCAACTCTACTTCAGAGCCACCTATATCAAAATATCGAAATTTGAAAAAAGCAAATGAGAGCTCCAATGAAGAAATTAAAGAATATATCTTGATAGAAGAAAACGATGAAACGGATTCAGATTGTTCTTTAGAAATAGATTTCGGAAATTTCATTTCGGACGATACTGAATTGAGCTCGTCGTCTGCTGAGGAAAATTTATAACAAACATATATAAAAAATTACATAAATACATGCATTGTACGATTGGTAAAGAAAAAACAAATTTCTTTAAGAAACGAATAGAATAAACACAATTTAATTACAATTACAAATTGAAATAATAAAATCTTCTTCTGTTTAGATACATATGTAAATGCATTATAATTATGAGTTTTTATATGGCTCAATAAGCTATATATGTACTTTAGGGCTGCTCTTAACTCTATGGAGAAAATTTGTAGCGAGTTTCTGATCGGTCTCAGGGTCCAGAAGTGTTCCATTAGGCATGGAGGAGAAACGTGAGAAATTTGGAGGCAATCGGATAACGGGAACCCGTGGCAGTTTTCAATTGAAGTTTGAGAAATCGGCAAAAATAGAGAGGAAACGGCCCTTAACTCCCCACAAGGCGCCCCTACGGATATATATATGTATGGCCAACCCCCATTATTTTTTTACTCCGAACATTTTTTCTGAACAAACCTACCCCCTATCTCCCCCCTTAAGGGGGCTCCCATACCAAAATAATTTTTTAAAAACTTTTCCCCCCATCTTCCTAACTAGCCCCAGAGTGCCCCTAGAGGAGTCAAATGTATGACCGACCCCCCTTAACTTTGTCCCCCTAACATTTTTGCGGCACAAAGTGACTCCTATCTCTCCTCCTAAGTGGGGCCCCCATACAAAACTAACTTAATTTTATCAAAATTTAATTAAAACTGGCCGTCACTACAGTCGAACCTGTCCTAGAGAGATGATATGTATGACCGACCCCCACTATTTTTTTACCCCAAACATTTTGTTCAAACACACCTACCCTCTATCTCCCCTCCTAAGGGGGTCCCCCATACAAAATTACCTTAATTTTATCAAAATTTCATACAAAAGGCCGTCACTACAGTCAAACCCGTCCTAGTGGGATGAAATGTATGACCGACCCCCACTGTTTTTTTTACCCCAAACATTTTCTTCCAACACACCTACCTTCTATCTCCCCTCCTAAGGGGGGCCTCCATACAAAATGACACTTAAATTAAAAAAAAATGCCTCACGAATTTTAATCTATAATATAGATGCCGTAGGAACAAGAACGAGCATGTTCAGCATGCATATTCGAAAAATTTACAAAATTACCTTTTAAACGAGCCTAATATGAAGAATATTGGATTAGTTTTTGGTGTGTTTTAATAATATGATATATTTTATTACCTTTTTTTTTTAAACTGAATTTTGGGTTCCATCCCCTAATTGGCCAAATAATGACCCTAGTAGAAAAAAAATAATTTTCCAGTCAAATGCCGCAAACCTCAATCTATGACAAGTTTTTTGAGACTATAACCATTAAAATCGGTTAGTGGTTTCTATTCATAAAATTAATTCAAAAAAATATTTTTTGAAACGCATTATTCACTGTTTTTCGTTTGTTTCTTGGTCTTTGCATGCGTACAGACCGAGAGAGCCATGCGTACAGCCGAGAGAGACATGCGAAGACCTAAGAAACGAACGTAAAAACAGTGAATAATGCGTTTCAAAAAAATATTTGTTTTGAATTAATTTTATGAATAGAAACTACTAACCGATTTTAATGGTTATAGTCTCAAAAAACTCGTCATAGATTGAGGTTTGCGGCATTTGACTCGAAAAATATTTTTTTTCTACTAGGGTCATTATTTGGCCAGTTAGGGGATGGAACCCAAAATTCAGTTTAAAAAAAAAGGTAATAAAAATTATCATATTATTAAAACACACCAAAAACTAATCCAATATTCTTCATATTAGGCTCGTTTAAAAGGTAATTTTGTAAATTTTTGAATATGCATGCTGAACATGCTCTTTCTTGTTCCTACGGCATCTATATTAAGATTGAAGTTCGTGAGGCATTTTTCTTTAATTTAAGCCTAATTTTGTATGGGGACCCCCCTAACGAGGGGAGATAGAGGGTAGGTATGTTTGAAGAAAATGTTTGGGGTAAAAAAATAATGGGGGTCGGTCATATATATCAGCCCCCTAGGAGGGGTTTGACTGTAGTGACGGCCATTTTGTATGAATTTTTGGTCAAATTAAGGTAGTTTTATATGGGAGCCCCTTAAGGGGGGGAGATAGAGGTTAAGTATGTTCGGAGAAAATGTTAGGGGGACAAAGTTAATGGGGGTCGGTCATACATTTGACTCCTCTAGGAGCACTTGGGGCTAGTTAGGAAGATGGGGGAAAAGTTTTTAAAAAAATTTTTTTTGTATGGGAGCCCCCTTAAGGAGGGGAGATAGGGGGTAGGGTTTGTTCAGAAAAAATGTTCGGAGTAAAAAAAAATGGGGGTTGGCTATACTTATAATCCGTAGGGGGCACCTTGTGGGGAGTTAAGGGCCGTTTCCTCTCTATTTTTGCCAATTTCCCAAACTTCAATTGAAAACTGCCACGGGTTCCCGTTATCCGATTGCTTCCAAATTTCTCACGTTTCTCCTCCATGTCCAATGGAACACTTCTGGACCCTGAACCGATTGAAATTCCATTTCGGAATTAAGAGCAGCCCTAATGTACTTATTACTCGTTATATAAGCGTTGAGAAGGCAAAAAAACTAATTTTGATTTATTTTTTTGACATTTATCAAACAAAACAGCACTTCAAATCAATAATAACGTAAGCCATAGTGTCCAATGTATGGGATTTCTACATTGAATTTCTGTGTTTTTGCCGCCAAAAATATTTTTCTTTGCGAGGGCTGGACCTGTTTTTTGTTATTTTTCTATTAATTCCATGTTTATATTTATCAAATAAGTCAACATTAATCAGTTTTTCTAAAATTGTTATACGATTTGAGGGGTTAAAAGCCCTGTATTTCACAATTTTTAAGTGAGCGTGGTGCAAAAAGTAGGTGTGGCAGCATACTCGAGTTAAGTTTTTACAACTTCGGGGTATAACACTAAGCTCTCATCCAAATTCAAGTCTATAGGTCGAAAATTGCGAAAGTTTCGTCGC
>CM035806.1:125116505-125134890 GCA_020466095.1 Chlorops oryzae | reverse complement strand
CCCAACGCTTAAACAGTTAACGTAGTGTGTGCCTAACATTCATATTATATCAATAGTTCAACAGTATTTTAATCAGATAAAAATTGTAGTTGTTGGCGGCAAAAAACTATTAGGTATGCCACATTACCCGCCCTTCCTCTAATTTATCTACTTCTATAGTGACCTGACACGCAAAATAAATAATATACATATGTTATATTTTCGCAGAGTTACAAAGTGCATTTTAAGACATCTGAAATAGGCATCATAGCTTGCGAATCTGCAAACGAATTCTTTCAATAAGTATTTTATTTTGTGTTATAGTCAGGCGTGCCTGATAATCGAATACCCGACACAGACACACATGTTCAAATAATTTTTAATATCAAGAGGTGTTTAAGGCCATTACGGGCCCCATATACTGACATTTGTTGAATTTCTTTATGAAAACCGCCCTTTTGCCACGCCCACTTTTCCAATTTTTTTGAATTCTAATCGTAGGCCTTAATATACGCTCAAATTCTAAGTTTCAGTGGAATATCTCAAAAAAATCCGATTTTGGGGCAATTTTGAGATTTTTGTGACAGACACTAGTACTGGAGGTACCCTTAATAATGGACCTATCAAAAATTTTTTTGGAGAGGATGTTTATGGCTACAAAGGAAGTATTACTGCCAAATTTCGTTCAAGTCCCATTTGAATTTCGGGTGTAAGAGACAATATTCTAAAAACTCCCTTCTGCCACGCGCACTTTTACAATTTTTGGAAATCATATTACTGGCCTTTAAACATGATCAAATATCAACTTTCATCAAAATATCTTGAAAAACTTCGGTTTTAGAGCAGTTTTTGTGATTTTCATAACAGACCCTAGTACTGGAGGTACCCCTAAAAATGGTCCGATCGGGTCCATTCTCGAACTTGTTCTTACTCATGTCGCCGTGAGCACGCATACCAAATTTTGTCGAGATAGCTCAACTCCTTCGATAAGATAACTGTATACAAACAGACAGACAGACAGACAGACGGACGGACATGTCTAAATCGAATCTCCTGGTGACGCTGATCATTTCTATATATATTTTGTATGGTCTATCTCGACTGGTTCTGGCTGTTACACACAACCACACAAACGCAATATACCCTCGACACAGAGTGTGTCGGGTATAAAAAAAAAACTGGAGAGGTCTTTTTTCGTAAAATTTTTAAAATGTTTTTTATTTGTGAAGTTCTAATCTTTTACTCACAAAAACCCAATTTTTATACCCGACACACTCTGTGCCGAGGGTATATTGCGTTTGTGTGGTTGTGTGTAACAGCCAGAACCAGTCGAGATAGACCATACAAAATATATATAGAAATGATCAGCGTCACCAGCAGATTTGATTTAGACATGTCCGTCTGTTTGTATACAGTTATCTTATCGAAGAAATTGAGCTATCTTGACAAAATTTGGTATGCGTGCTCACGGGGACATGAGTAAGAACAAGTTCGAGAATGGACCCGATCGGACCATTTTTAGGGGTACCGCCAGTACTAGGGTCTGTAACGAAAATCACAAAAACTGCTCTAAATCCGATGTTTTTCAAGATATTTTGATGAAATTTGATCATATTTAAAGCCCAGTAATATTATTTCCGAAAATGGGAAAAGTGGGCGTGGCAGAAGGGCGGTTTTCGAAAATTGTCTCCTACACCCGAAATTCAAATGGGACTTGAACGAAATTTGGCACTTATGCTTCCTTTGCAGCCTTAAACATCCTTCCAAAAAATTTCCTTGATCGGTCCATTTTTAAGGGTACCTCCAGTACTAGGGTCTGTCACAAAAATCCCAAAACTGCCTTAAAATCGGACTTTTTCGAAATACAGGAGATTTCCGATTTAACGAGCTCAATGTTGCCAGCACTTCTCGTTAAATCGAATTTTTCGTTAAATTGAGTACCATCATAAAATCACTTTTTTCTTATTGTAAGAGATTAAAATTATAATTTGGGCTTATAAACAATTTTTTATTTCAAAAGAATTATTATAACAAAAAAAAAAAAAAAACATAACAACTCTTCATTTTCGTTCATATTAAACATATACATAACGTCTATGTAAACAAAGTAAAAAACTTATGAGATCATGTTTTGTTTAAATTATAAAATACATAGGTAGTATGGGGCATTCTTTTATAAACCGAACAAAAAAAGGGGGAAAATTAACCTAGGTCTTTTCAATTGCGCGATATTTTTTAAAAGCTTCTAGATATGAAATTATTCAACATGTAGTCCAAAATATTTCTCAGAATGCTTTATTTACGGAAGATCGTTAGTTTAAAGTTTGCTGAAACCCCGTTCTTTAACAAAAATTCAAAGAAAATTTGATGAATTGAATTGAGAGTTTACTGTCAAAGAGTAATGATGATAAGTAAACAACTGCAGTGCTGCCAGTAGAAAAATGTATTTTTGCGTTAAAAAAGGGGGAGGGGTTTGAAAAATCTTTTGCTTGATTACATGGCGAGTCTGATTTATACCAGACCTGTAGCAATCCAACTTCCCCCGGGTGGGGCAAAGAATTTTCCACAATATTTTCCTTTCGATTTTCGTAGTTCCTTCCACCTAAGACCAAGAATCGTAGTGGGGCAAAGCCCGTCCTAGCCCCTAGGTTGGTACGCGACTGATTTCTACTAACGTATGCTTACGTGGGGGATTAAAAATTGACATCACTGAACAACTGTGCACAATTAAAGCGGTAAGTCCAACAGCGCCTGCGCTTTTTCGATTTCACGCAGGTCACGCAAAATTGAACATTACTTTTCATACATTGACTGCTTGCGGCAGTTGGCGCAGCACACGCGCTTTTCTCCTCGCTTAACTATTTCTTGGATTCCTCTTTGGTTCTCTTTATGCTTTTTCACTGATTTCTTATGTTGCTCGCTAAACCGAGTGCACACAACAAATTTTGTGCCATTTTGCTCGTTATATTATATAAGATACTCAATGGAACGAATTTAAATGCTCGTTAAATGCGAAACTCGCTAACGCGAATACTCGTTAAATCGGAAATCTCCTGTAGTTTAATGAAACTTAGAATTTGAGCGTATATTTAAGCCTCCGATTAGAATTCGGAAAAAATGAAAAAGTGGGCGTGGAAAAAGGGCGGTTTTCATAAAGAAATTCAACAAAAGTCGGTATATGAGGCCCACACATGTATATCGGGGTCCGAGTATGATCCTATGTAAAAATGGGAGACATCCGCCCACTGCCACGCCCACAAATGAATTTATTCTGTTTTCAGTAAAATGCTTGTAACTTGCGAACCACTCAACACATTCCATTGATATTTGGTGTGCTGGTAAACTACGAAAAGGGACATTTCCTGGCAAAAAATGGACGCCGCCCTCCTCGCCCAAAAATAAGGGCTTATCGTAACTTGTGAAGTAAAAGGCGTAGAAGCTTCAAATTCGCAACATAGGTTCACCAAGGCGAATGAAAGGAGTAGGGAAATAATTTATGTTGCCCTCCCACTGCCACGCCCACAAATAGAGAAGCAAAACATAGTGCGCTCATAATGTCGGGACGCTGGGTATTTCAAAGTCGGGCTTGACCGACTTTAGCTTTCTTACTTGTTTTATTGTAACCTTGTATTTTCTTCTAATGTGCCCTTTTACATTAGGGTAATTATAGCCGGCAATTTTTATAAAATTTTCGTTTTAAGTTGTTTTACCTTTTACACGTATGAAAAAATTATGAAAAATATCCCCGTTCGTGCAGGGTTGATTTTCAGAATATCTTAAAATAACATAATTATGTATCCCTGATTTATGGTTGATTTGAAGAAAAAAGAGAAAAAATAGCTCTGTTGGCGTCACTTTGAATTATTTGAGAGGAAATTTGAGTGTTAATAAAAATGAACAAGAAAATTGAATTAATCACCGTCATTTGTAATACTTATTTCATTTAATATTTCCGAAAAAAATCCCTGTCTTAACAGGCCGAAAAAAGAAAACGAATGAAGCAAATGTCAAAAATCTTGTCGCAGCCAGCTTCATGTTTGACACAACGAAAGATAGCAAAACGGAATTGCCGAGTACGGGCAATTCTAAAATGAGAAATTTTTCTCTAGTATTTTTCTCTAAAGGACCCTTTATACGGTCATATATCGTTAGCTTCGGATAGAAAGGGCGTAACTCATTTTTTTTTTAAAACGAGATTTTTGCATTTTCTGATGGTCGACTCTCAGATACACCCCCTCCAAAAAAATTGACGACCTTTGATTGAAAATACCGAAGTTATAGTTACTTTTAAAAAAGCCCTAACTCATAGCGAACATTTTTGCGAAAGAAAAAAGCCCTAACTCACAAAAAGACGCTCAACTACGCCAGTGATGGCGAGACCTATAAATTAACATTCATAACTGTGCGTGTGCATTCGTTGTCGACTTCGTTGTGAGTTCCACTGATTTGCATTGACGAAGTTTGTTTTGTCCAAACACGAACGCAGCCGACCGTTGTTCGCAGGAATTCGTATACGCTATGCGTGTGCGACTTATGCGTCGGCAGAATTTAGTCTTCCTTGCATGCGTGCTAGGGAAAATCTAAATGTGGCTTACACTGAATTACGCTGATCATCCGTTCTGTTTCTAATGCATTTTTATAAGTACCTCTTTTTGCTCTCTTGCGTGCCTTCGCGCTTGGGCATCACCATCACCTCTGCAAGCCAATCAGTTGCATTATGACTTTTTTTTGGATTTTGAAAGAATTCCTAAGCAATACATATCGATTCGGCCTGGTAAAATATGTATTGTAACAAAACTTTATTCTAACAACATATTTGAAACTTAAATTTTAGGAAGAAGCACTGGTGATCACACCGTCAGTATGCTGCGAGCCTTGGGATATGACCCTTCAGGCTTAATTTATTTCAAAACCAATATAAGAGAAGATTATGTGGTATTACCACAGAGGTCTAAGGCTGTTATGCATAGTAAAAATCCTGGTCCTCTACATGAAAATAAAATTGAAATTTCAAAAAAAAAAAAAATGGGACCATTTGCAAGACTTAAACAAGTAAGAAAGCTAAAGTCGGTCAAGCCCGACTTTGAAATACCCAGCGTCCCGACATTATGAGCGCACTA
This sequence comes from Chlorops oryzae, assembly GCA_020466095.1. Lineage (NCBI taxonomy): Eukaryota > Metazoa > Arthropoda > Insecta > Diptera > Chloropidae > Chlorops > Chlorops oryzae. The sequence goes on along the minus strand of CM035806.1, from coordinate 125,129,791 downwards.
TGTTTTGCTTCTCTATTTGTGGGCGTAGCAGTGGGAGGGCAACATAAATTATTTCCCTACACCTTTCATTCGCCTTGGTGAACCTATGTTGCGAATTTGAAGCTTCTACGTCTTATACTTCGGAAGTTACGAAAAATCTTCATTTGTGGGCGTGGCAGTGGGCGGGCCGCATAAAATTTTTTCCTACACCTTTCATTCGCCTTGGTGAACCTATGTTGCGAATTTGAAGCTTCTACGCCTTTTACTTCGGAAGTTACGAAAATGCTTTATTTGTGGGCGTGGCAGTGGGCGGGACACAACAAATTTTTTCCTACACCTTTCATTCGCCTTGGTGAACCTATGTTGCGAATTCGAAGCTTCTACGCCTTTAACTTCGGAAGTAACGAAAAATCTTCATTTGTGGGCGTGGCAGTGGGCGGTCCATAAAAAAATTTTCCTACACCTTTCATTCGGATTGGTGAACCTATGTTGCGAATTTGAAGCTTCTACGCCTTTTACTTCGGAAGTTATGAAAATTCTCTATTTGTGGGCGTGGCAGTGGGCGGGCTACAAAAATTTTTGTTTCTACACCTTTCATTTGCCTTGGTCAACCTATGCTGCGAATTTGAAGCTTCTACGCCTTTTACTTCACAAGTTACGATAAGCCCTTATTTTTGGGCTTATTTGTGGGCGTGGCTCACGGAGGGCGGCGTCCATTTTTTTTCCAGGCTATGTCCCTTTTTGTAGTTTACCAGTACACCAAATATTAATGGAATGTGTTGAGTGGTTCGCAAGTTACAAGCATTTTACTGAAAACACATTATATTAATTTGTGGGCGTGGCAGTGGGCGGATGTCTCCCATTTTTACTTAGGATCATACTTGGATCCCGATATACCTGTGTGCCAAATTTCGACTTGATTGGTCCAGCCGTTTCGGAGGAGATCCGACCACGGACGGACGGACAGACGGACAGACGGACAGACGGACGGACGGACGGACAGACGGACATGTCTAAATCGATTCAGTTTTTGATCCTGATCATTTCTATATATATTATGTCTATATCTCCGGAGCTTAATTCTCCCTGTTACAAGATTTGCACAAAACTAATATACCCCGCTTACGCTGGGTATAAAAAGCTGTTGCCTGTAGACTGCTACCATTTTTATGATAACATACCTCATAATATGTAAATATTTTTCAAGTTTTATTATTTTCATGTAAATATTTAATATGAATATATTTTCTAAATTTATATAATTTCTTTTTACATGCTGGATCGCATCTCATAATTTTATTTATATTTTAAACTTTGCGTATAAAGACCTAACTCACGTGTTTTGAACGAAAATTGATATCAAAAAGCCCTAACTCAGAAAACTGCTCGAAACACAGAAAAAATAAAAATTCAAGCCTAAAACAAATTTCGTGCGTAGTATTTAATTGACTTTGCGTTTAAACTTTTTTTAAATATCTAACCTTTGCGATTTTATCAAGTTTTTTCCTTCTCCTGTAAAGTAGCAAAATAATGAGTTACGCCCTTTCTATCCGAAGCTATCGATATGTTCACGAACTTAGCATGATGCAAAGTGTGTCATAATACATACATTTTATTGAAAACTAAAGACAAAGTAAGTAACCGACAAGTGGGCACATCCCTACTTTAAAGCCGTTGCGGTGTATGGATCGGGATAAATAATGCAGAGCGCGTCGATTAACGTTTCAAAAAAGTTGGCAAAGTCCTTTTGGCGCTTCTTTCCATGGATGCCATCAATATTTCCAATTGGTTTGCAATTCCAAAATATGAGAATAAACCAGCGCACATTTTTGCAACGGTTAAGCTATCTTTTTTTTTTTTTTTTTTTTTTTGATTACTTTGCACTTATTGGCACATCAAGATTTTGTTCCTTTAAAATTAGTAAAACCTCTTCAAAACGTTTGCGTGACAGTCTATTTCTATAATACCATTCCCCTAACATTTGACGCAAAGATTTCTTTTCGACATCATACGCATGGCTATTAAAGCATGTTTAAGTACGTCCGTACAACAGTTTTGTGGTAAAATAACTACGGTCGTAGTATACTACGAATCGTTGTTAATTACACAATCGTAGTTTTCGCTCAGTGTGGCAGCTAGTGCTTTGAGTAATTGATTGTAGCGTAAGGTTGTGATTGATTGTAATAAATAATAATAAAATACTTTCAAAAAAAGTCAGCGCAAAACCGCAATGACGATATGCAATGTCTGAAATGTACTTAAATTAAAAATAAAAAAATAAAAATAAACATATAAATAAAAACTTATCTCGGTCGATCCGACCTTAGCCAATGATGTGAAATGAAATATTTTGCTTCAAATAAAGCAAAGAGAAAGTCTTTAGTGGTACTCATGCAGCTTCGCAAATGCCTTCGCAACTTTTCCCATCGCAAATTTTCATATAAATTTTGACAGTTGTGTGACAAATTTCTCATTTCCCACAATTTGCGAAGCTGCATGAGTTCCACTAATGACCCATTGTGAGGGCTGCCAGGTCAAAAAATAAAAAATAAAAACCGAAATTTGAAATTATTGTTCGCTCTGCAACATCAAAACAAGGGAATTTTTCCAGCATATTCTCATTCTCGCGCGTTAAGTGAAAGGATCCTCGCGCACTCGCACCTTTCGCACGGCATGTCCGACACAAAAAACTCCGCACTTACCTGCATGTCGTGGGTTGTGAGCGGGTGCGTATGTGCGTGCGTGAGTGTGCGTCGCATTAAAATTCTATTTGTCAGCAACAATTTGCGAAAAGTCACGTGCGCTTATGTGCTAGCTGGCTGAGTAGTGTTCGCTCCTTTTATCTCTGCACAGGAGCGTAAATGCGAGTAATTAACCCAAAAGCGAGTAATCTTGAAATACTCCGTACGGGAGTACAGACAATAAAACAGATTCACATATGAAAGGCGAGTACACTGAAGTTTACTCCCTTTGAGACCGAAGGTGGATGAGTTGGTTCATTAATCAACGATTGCTGCTTAAGACTCTCGCTCAGCAACCGTGTGGGTCGGGGTTCGATTCCTGGCTCGGGTGAAAATAATCTTTTTTTTTTCAAGGTTTTTTGTTCAATTGAAAATTAGTTGTTGTGATAAGTCCTATACGAGCGTTTCAAAAAAACTTAAGCAACCAAAAACTCAAGTTAGCGTTTTGACGGACACATTTTTGCATGTTTAGCTGCATGTTTAAGCATGTTTAAGGCGCTGACTTACCAGCCCAGAAATCAGCGGTTCGCGGGTCAGCCGAGGCGAGAAAATTAAAAAAGAATTAAGAAAAGTAAAAGTTTTTAAAATAAAGAAAAAAGCAAACCAAAAAGAGAAAAAAAACCAAAACAATTTAAGAAAAATTTTTTTTCATAAAAAGCAGAAATACTCCTTTTATGAGTACTCCTAAAGTAATCGCTTTTGTACCTAAATAGCAATTAGGTTTTTTCCAATGCCAACATATTGTTAAAAAAGACAGTTTAAAGCATTGGTAAGCAAATTCCCAGCAAACATTTACTCTTTCTCATCAATTGGAAGTAATTTGCGCCCGCAAATGAAAAGCTTGGATCCAAGTGTTGAAATTTATTTGGAATTCAAGTGTAAATAACCAAAACGGCTCTCTTTTTATTCAATTGGATTTGAGATTGGAAAACATATAAATCCAAGCATTCGAATTAAATATTTTCCAAGCCTAAACAAGCAGTAACAATCCGATGTAGGCGGGTTCAATCCCCGCTGCGGTGAGCGTTATTTTATTTATTTTTTTTTTTTTTTTTGTTTGAATACTTAGGTAGATAATAATATAACATTTAAATAATATTTCATCCAAACATTTATGGAAAAAAAAGAAATTTTAAGCACATGTGTATGCATTACGTTTTTGACGACCGGATAGGAACCTAAATATATAGCTGCCCACTTACTTTCTCCCCTCTAAGTGGATAAAATTATAGCTCAGGGTGCAAATCAAAACACGCTTCAGTAAGCAACGGAGAGATCTCATTCACATTTGAAAAGCGTATGGGAAATGTTTACGAATTTAATATAGCACATATATATGCTTGGAAAAAGTTTGGAAAATTACTTGGAAACATTTGAATAGTAAGCACCTTTGTAAAAAGCTTATTAAAATGTTTGCTGGTTTAAGAGGGAGTAGTTGGGAGTACTCTAAGACTACTCTTGGAGTACTCGCTTTCGTTGCTGGGTGGCTACAGCGACTGTTTGTATGTATGCTGATGACGTCTGCTTTCGAAAAGAAAAGGAGCAGGGAAAAACAAATAAAAAACAAGTAAGAAAGCTAAAGTCGGTCAAGCCCGACTTTAAAATACCCAGCGTCCCGACATTATGAGTGCACTATGTTTTCCTTTTCTATTTGTGGGCGTGGCAGTGGGAGGGCCACATAAATTATTTCCCTGCACCCTTCATTCGCCTTGGTGAACCTATGTTGCGAATTGGAACCTTCTACGCCTTTTACTTCACAAGTTACGATAAGCCCTTATTTGTGGGCTTATTTGTGGGCGTGGCTCACGGAGGGCGGCGTCCATTTTTTGCCAGGATATGTCCCTTTTCGTAGTTTACCAGTACACCAAATATCAATGGAATGTGTTGAGTGGTTCGCAAGTTACAAGCATTTTACTGAAAACACATTATATTCATTTGTGGGCGTGGCAGTGGGCGGATGTCTCCCGTTTTTACTTAGGATCATACTTGGATCCCGATATACCTGTGTGCCAAATTTAGACTGATTGGTCCAGCCGTTTCGGAGGAGATCCGACCAGACGGACGGACAGAGGACAGACGGACAGGACGGACGGACGGACGGACGGACGGACGGACGACAGACGGACATGTCTAAATCGATTCAGTTTTTGATCCTGATCATTTCTATATATATATGTCTATATCTCCGGAGCTTAGTTCTCCCTGTTACAAGATTCGCACAAAACTAATATACCCCGCTTACGCTGGGTATAACAAGAGCAATACCAAAAAACCGTTGATGGTAATATAAAACAAGTAAGAAAGCTAAAGTCGGTCAAGCCCGACTTTGAAATACCCAGCGTCCCGACGTTATGAGCGCACTATGTTTTGCTTCTCTATTTGTGGGCGTGGCAGTGGGAGGGCAACATAAATTATTTCCCTACACCTTTCATTCGATTGGTGAACCTATGTTGCGAATTTGAAGCTTCTACGCCTTTTACTTCGGAAGTTACGAAAAATCTTCATTTGTGGGCGTGGCAGTGGGCGGGCCATATAAAATTTTTTCCTACACCTTTCATTCGCCTTGGTGAACCTATGTTGCGAATTTGAAGCTTCGACGCCTTTTACTTCGGAAGTTACGAAAAATCTTTATTTGTGGGCGTGGCAGTGGGAGGGCAACATAAATTATTTCCCTACACATTTCATTCGCCTTGGTGAACCTATGTTGCGAATTTGAAGCTTCTACGCCTTTTACTTCGGAAGTTACGAAAAATCTTCATTTGTGGGCGTGGCAGTGGGCGGGCCGCATAAAATTTTTTTCCTACACCTTTCATTCGCCTTGGTGAACCTATGTTGCGAATTTGAAGCTTCTACGCCTTTTACTTCGGAAGTAACGAAAAATCTTTATTTGTGGGCGTGGCAGTGGGCGGGATACAAAAAATTTTTTCCTACACCTTTCATTCGCCTTGGTGAACCTATGTTGCGAATTCGAAGCTTCTACGCCTTTTACTTCGGAAGTTACGAAAACTCTTCATTTGTGGGCGTGGCAGTGAGCGGGCCATAAAAAAAATTTTCCTACACCTTTCATTCGCCTTGATGAACCTATGTTGCGAATTTGAAGCTTCTACGCCTTTTACTTCATAAGTTACGATAAGCCCTTATTTGTGGGCTTATTTGTGGGCGTGGCTCACGGAGGGCGGCGTCCATTTTTTTCCAGGATATGTCCCTTTTTGAAGTTTACCAGTACACCAAATATCAATGGAATGTGTTGAGTGGTTCGCAAGTTACCATCATTTTACTGAAAACACATTATATTCATTTGTGGGCGTGGAAGTGGGCGGATGTCTCCCATTTTTACTTAGGATCATACTCGGATCCCGATATACCTGTGTGCCAAATTTCGACTTGATTGGTCCAGCCGTTTCGGAGGAGATCCGACCACGGACGGACGGACAGACGGACGGACGGACAGACGGACAGACGGACATGTCTAAATCGATTCAGTTTTTGATCCTGATCATTTCTATATATATATGTCTATATCTCCGGAGCTTAGTTCTCCCTGTTACAAGATTCGCACAAAACTAATATACCCCGCTTACGCTGGGTATAAAAATGTAAAAATTCATCAGAATTTATTTTAGCACTTCCCCCATATGACTCTCGTCTCGTTATTTACTTCTTTGGAAGAACATACCAATATACATATATCCATACTAGCTTTCAAAATTCGTGGCTGAATTGAAAATGAAGTGAGATTACGCCGCTGGCGACGAGACAAGACACTTGAGATGTGAGTGAAAATTTCCTAAAGTTTTAAAATCTCTTACCTTCCCGCAGCTACAGTCCAACACCCCCTCTCTCACTCACCCTCTGTCTCTCACTCTCACTCTCTTTCTCACTCTCACTCTCTTCTCATCTCTCTCTCTCTCTCTCTCTCTCTCTCTCTCTCTCTCTCTCTCTCTCTCTCTCTCTCTCTCTCTCTCTCTCGCGGTCGAACTAAGCGAACTTTTGTTAGCTAGACTTCCGCCGCCCCCCTAGCCACCACCCTCGGACGATTTCGAAAAACAAAAATCTAAATTTTGTGCTAATAAGCGAAAACCATAACAGTTAGGGAACATTTCCCCACCAAATCGGAGGAAAAAAAAAGCCAAAATCAAAAAAAAATTGCATTCAAATTGCATTGATGACAGCAATAAAATGGAATCTCGCAAAGAAAAGAAAATGGCAAAGCAAACAATAAGAAGGAGAGAAAAATGAAAACGAATTGATAAAGGACAACTGTTTGAACATTAAGCTTTGGTGAAGCGGCTCCAGGACCCAGAAGATGGGAAAAAAAACGCATCAAATTCGTTCAAACGGAAGTGAAAATGCGCAAAACGTCGAGCGGAAGTTGAACAAATTTTCGCTTTCAGCCTCTGGGAGCAAAAATATCTCAAAGGATGTGCAATGTGTGCAAAATTAAATTGCAAACAACAAAGGCAGGAAATTGAAATTGCAATTCTAGGTCATCAAATGTTCTCGAATCAAAAAAACGAATAACAAGTTGAGTTGTGTCATAGGACACCAGATAAGAACGAAGTGCATTATGGTATTTATAAATGTTAGTAAATATAATTCGCAGCAAGGTTTTTCGCAAAACTCAATTGTTTTTATTAATCGAAAAATATATGTTTACAAGACGGCTGTTTGTTGTTTTCAACTGTTTTTCACAATCGAAAATGCGATACAGTATATTCTGCTTAGCTGCATTCAATTATTTTCCAGACAATTTTATCCACTTACGCGAAAAACGCACCTACCCGAAATTTTTTGCTGTATTTTTGAGTAACATATCAGAATGTCTTTAACAACACTTGAATTCTTAAAAGAACGCCGTCCAAATATTAATTTTATTAACAAAGAAGTAAGAAAGCTAAAGTCGGTCAAGCCCGACTTTGAAATACCCAGCGTCCCGACGTTATGAGCGCACTATGTTTTGCTTCTCTATTTATGGGCGTGGCAGTGGGAGGGCCACATACATTATTTCCCTACACCTTTCATTCGCCTTGGTGAACCCATGTTGCGAATTTGAAGCTTCTACGCCTTTTATCTCGGAAGTTACGAAAAATCTTCATTTGTGGGCGTGGCAGTGGGCGAGCTACATAAAATTTTTTCCTAAACCTTTCATTCGCCTTGGTCAACCTATGTTGCGAATTTGAACCTTCTACGCTTTTTACTTCGGAAGTTACGAAAAATCTTTATTTGTGGGCGTGGCAGTGGGCGGGCCTCATAAAATTTTTTCCTACACCTTTCATTCGCCTTGGTGAACCTATGTTGCGAATTTGAAGCTTCTATGCCTTTTACTTCGGAAGTTACGAAATTTCTCCATTTGTGGGCGTGGCAGTGGGCGGGATACATAAATTTTTATTCCTACACCTTTCATTTGCCTTTGTCAACCTATGTTGCGAATTTGAAGCTTCTACGCTTTTTACTTCGGAAGTTACGAAAAATGTTCATTTGTGGGCGTGGCAGTGGGCGGGCCAAATAAAATTTTTTCCTACACCTTTCATTCGCCTGGGTGAACCCATGTTGGGAATTTGAAGCTTCTACGCCTTTTATCTCGGAAGTTACAAAAAATCTTCATTTGTGGGGGTGGCAGTGGGCGAGCCACATAAAATTTTTTCCTAAACCTTTCATTCGTCTTGGTCAACCTATGTTGCGAATTTGAAGCTTCTACGCCTTTTACAAGTTACGATAAGCCCTTATTTGTGGGCGTGGCTCACGGAGGGCGGCGTCCATTTTTTCCCAGGATATGTCCCTTTTCGTAGTTTACCAGTACACCAAATATCAATGGAATGTGTTGAGTGGTTCGCAAGTTACAAGCATTTTACTGAAAACACATTATATTCATTTGTGGGCGTGGCAGTGGGCGGATGTCTCCCATTTTTACTTAGGATCATACTCGGATCCCGATATACCTGTGTGCCAAATTTCGACTTGATTGGTCCAGCCGTTTCGGAGGAGATCCGGACACAGGCGGACAGAGGGACGGATGGACAGACGGACGGACAGTCGGACATGTCTAAATCGATTCAATTTTTGATCCTGATCAAGAATATATATATATATATATGTCTATATCTACGGAGCGTAATTCTGGCTGTTACAAGATACCTTTATATACCCTGATTACGCTGGGTATAAAAATAAATAAGTAGTATGACTTACTTTCGCTACTTGAACGCATACGCTTATTACAAGTAATCGGACTCACAGGGTTGCATTTAAGTCACACATTTCCTATATTTCTGTCGACCTGTCATCGAAATTTCAACTCTGATTTCCTTTCTTCAAAGTAGTGAGCTCGTTACTTCCTTTCAATTTACTTCAACAGCGTTGAGCCCTCAAAGTGCTAAGTTAGATAAGCAGAATATACTGGAACTGAAAAAGCATACGTGTAAAGTAGGGATTCCAAAAAATGGCCAAAATGCCAATCCCGGGATTTCGGGATTCCAAAATTTCAATCCCGGCATCGGTCCCGGGATTAGGAAGAATGCTTAAAACGAATAAATTTTAAAATTTTTTTTATTTGAGCTATGTTTCACATTAACAATAATAAACAAGTAAGAAAGCTAAAGTCGGTCAAGCCCGACTTTGAAATACCCAGCGTCCCGACATTATCAGCGCACTATATTTTGCTTCTCTATTTGTGAGCGTGGCAGTGGGAGGGCCACATACATTATTTCCCTACACCTTTCATTCGCCTTGGTGAACCCATGTTGCGAATTTGAAGCTTCTACGCCTTTTACTTCGGAAGTTACGAAAAATCTTCATTTGTGGGCGTGGCAGTGGGCGGGCCACATAAAATATTTTTCTACACCTTTCATTCGCGTTGGTGAACCTATGTTGCGAATTTGAAGCTTCTACGCCTTTTACTTCGGAAGTTACGAAAAATCTTCATTTGTGGGCGTGGCAGTGGGCGGGCCACATAAAATATTTTTCTACACCTTTCATTCGCCTTGGTGAACCTATGCTGCGAATTTGAAGCTTCTACGCCTTTTAGTTCGGAAGTTACGATAAGCCCTTATTTTTGGGCTTATTTGTGGGCGTGGCTCGAGGAGGGCGGCGTCCATTTTTTGCCAGGATATCGTCGCCTTACTTCCAAAACCTCGTATCTGACATTTTTATGAAATTGGTTTTTTTAGCTTATAAAATAGAGAAACGCATTTTGCCCCACATGGCATTTCCAACTCAGTGACTTGGTATGAGAAAAAAATAATTATCGCAAATTTTAAAACCTCGTATCTGCAAGCTTACCTTAAAATTCCTTCTAAAACCTCGTATATGTAAAATATTGTTCTATAAATAAACTTGAAGTGGCTCATATGACATTTAAACGGCAAATTTGTTGTTGGTTAGAATATAACATCTCAAAACAATAAAATGTAACCAAGTAGGAAATGTCTTTAGCAATAATTAAGTCAGTAATTTATCAATATGAATCAAAATAAAAATAAATAAAAAAGAGGGCATTTCAACCGAAAGAGCTTATAGTTTCAATAACTCTCAATATCATTGCATGCCTTTGATGGTTTCAGTGCGATATTTTCTACTGGGGAATTATGCACTTATGTTGTCTCAATGTCCCGATTTAAACAGAGACACAAAAGCGAAAAAGCAAATTTAGGCTGCAATTATAGTTAAGCTGAAACCAGTGGCGTATCTAGAGAAATACAGCTCTTGTAGTGCTCATATTTACCAAAGTGGCAGATTGGGAAATTATACGACAAATTTTTTTCATATATTTTCACTGAAATAATTGAATTTAAGTTCAAATTGTTATTTTTATTCTTTTTATGTTCCAAATATTTGCCTTAAGTTACATTAGGTAGGTAGGTAGGTTGAAGTGGCTGCCACTTAGGCCGTTAATCGGCCCATTGTGATACCACGGAGGTTTTCTTGTGTTTGTGTGAGTGTATGTCTTTTTATGTAGTGTGCCCCTAACATGCGATTTTTGAAAAACCAGTGCTAGGCTTGGAACATTACACTCCGTTTCGCCTGTGCCGGGAATCGAACCTCGGACGCTGGGATCAAGAGCATAGCACGCATCCCCTACGCTATCCCAGAGCCACTAAGTTACATTAAAAAGAAATGAAAACTTTAAGCCACGTCTTTTTTAGTTCGCACAAAACCTCGTAAGTAACAACATTTGTAATTTTCTAAAAGACCCAAAACACGTAAGTGACAAAATCAGCCAGTGCTACTTCTTTAGTGAGCTTCGTACCGTAAACTCAGTTCAGAGTCTTCAGTAAATATCCTAGCTATGGTTTAAAAAAGTAAAATCGTTAATAAAGTGAAATTTACGTAAGATAATCAGTTTTTTTCGTTTTCTGAAAAACAGCATTTTTGTAGATACGAGGTTTTGGAAGTAAGGCGGCGATATGTCCCTTTTCGAAGTTTACCAGTACACCAAATACCAATGGAATGTGTTGAGTGGTTCGCAAGTTACAAGCATTTTACTGAAATCACATTATATTAATTTGTGGGCGTGGCTGTGGGCGGATGTCTCCCATTTTTACTTAGGATCATACTCGGATCCCGATATAGCTGTGTGCCAAATTTCGACTTGATTGGTCCAGCCGTTTCGGAGGAGATCCGACCACGGACGGACGGACAGACGGACGGACGGACAGACGGACAGACGGACAGACGGACGGACGGACAGACGGACATGTCTAAATCGATTCAGTTTTTGATCCTGATCATTTCTATATATATTTTTCTATATCTCCGGAGCTTAGTTCTCCCTGTTACAAGATTTGCACAAAACTAATATACCCCGCTTACGCTGGGTATAAAAAAACATAAACTTAATAACATTCCAGTTATTTGAAGCATAACAGCTGAATCAGTGATGTTAAATTCTTTTTCTGATATTCCCTACACAGCCCCAAAAAATCACTACTTTTTCCTTTGCTTACACAAATTTTTAACTACAAAAATCCTAACGATTTTATTTACTTATATTTGCATTATCATAGCTGAATTACAATAGTCTGGCGACTGCGTATTTTAATGGTTTAAAATACAAAAATCGATTTTCTTTCACAAATCAAATTATTTTCTAATCAGTTTTTTCGTTTACCACCAAACCCAGCTGTCAAAGTCGTGAGGGAATTGTACCTACATTTAACAACACTGCAGCTGATCGGAGATCATTCGGCTAACTGTGAGGCTAAACAAGATATAAATGATGGCACGCTACGTAAAACATGTAGTTATCGCATTTAATGTACTAAACGTACAAAAATAACCATCGTATAGATTTTTATGTATACTAACGTATTACACCCACTTGCAACGTTATATCTTAAAGCATTTTCATCTGATTATATTTCGATATTTCTACCTCGACAGTTAAAAATAATTGCAAGTATGCCCCGGGACTAACGAAGACTAATCCCGGGATTTTTGGGACTAGAAAACGTCCGGGATCCCGGGATCCCGGGATTGGAATCCCTAGTGTAAAGGGTTTTCCATCGCAAATGAGATAGTCTCGAAAATGCGAATTTTCATACATAAAGATGTTTTAAACTATCGAGATTTTTCACACCGATATTACATCCGCAGCCCCCGGAGTACAGACGATGATTTTAAATATGGGCATTTCCATTTTGACGTTACGTGACATTCGAACGAAAAACAAAATTTTTTTTAAATGAAGAATTGCAAATTTAAAAAAAGTTTTTTAATATTTGCATACCAATAAAGTAGCACTATGTTCAGTAAAAAAATTAGACCAATAGACCATAAGGATTTGAGTATTGAAGCAAAAAAGTGTCCTAGCGTTACGTTACGAAAAACAGAAGTGGGTTTATGACTTAGATTACAAGATTTCAAAACTCTGCTAATTTCGCAAAACTTTTCGTATTAAACTTATAGCAATAAGATTGGAAAATATAAGAGTTCATTTTCCAAGTTTTAAAATTGTAAAATCGTTTGTCGTTCGTTTTTTATTGGCCTTAATTACCTGGCGTTACGTTACCTGGCGTTACGTTACTAAAATTTCAAAAGGGTTTTAGTCATGAAAATAGTCTTTTATTTTAACCTTTTTTCCTTTTAATTCATAAATTCTGGTATTATAAATAGAAGGGCCAATAATAAATTTTATTAAAAACAATATTTAATTGAGCTTGCGTAATTAGAAGATAATTATCAACTTATTCGTTAAAGAATTTTTGTTGTTGTTGTTTTGGTTGATTCTTCTGAATGGAATTATTAAGGACGATAACTTCCATTGATCAGGTTACTAAAATGGCCCAAATTTCATAGATAAAGCACTTTTAAAGGTAATTTAAGAAATACAAATACAACAAAATAAGCCTTTACCTATGTTTTACAGAAATGAGGGCTGACTATAACCACCAATCTTCTTAAATAGTGGAATTCAGATGTGTTACTATGATAGTACATACCCAAAAATTGTTTTAAGGAACTGGGGCATTTTCATTTCCGGTAGACCTTTCTGTGGAAATGCCCATATGCTTTAATTATTTACGAATTGACGTATACTTTGATAGCGCAAAAAATTATAAGCTACCTAAA
>CM035806.1:125094170-125116405 GCA_020466095.1 Chlorops oryzae | reverse complement strand
CTCTTAGAGCAATGTTTTACATAGTAAATGCTATAAAATGATTAAATAATTTGGGGACACATTTGTCCAAGGATTAAAGAATAAAAAAAAAATTGTTGATGTAAATTTCATTACACAGCTAATAGATATCAGGGTCGGTGGCCCCTGGCTGGCTTTCCATTACATAAAATCTAAAGATCCCTACACTCCAAAAAATTTTGGAGTAAAAAGTAAGCCGAAATGGTTTGTATATAAATCCACACGAAATTAGTTTAAAATGTAAACCATCGCCAATTATAAAAATTTTAACGATGAATGTTATAAAATTTAGATGATATTATAAAAGTGATTTATACCATCTGCCGCGTACAATTGATAACAAAAATAGTTTACACAGGTTTAACACCTTGATGAAATATAATTTTAACAATGCTGAAATAGTGTGAAATTTTTTTACATCAAAAAGGTGTCAAATTTATGCGAACATCAGTTTAAATGGGTTTTATAGGGCATGAAAAGTTATTTTATAACTTTTATTCAGATAAATATTAAAAAAATGAGAAATCAAATACTGTGCAATTTGTTTTCAATCTAAGAAGATTTATTTTAATTATTGTTGTCATTTAACAATAAAAAGCCATTCTTAAGTATATGTAGATATCATTTTTATAAGTAAATATTTATAAGGTTTTTCTTAGTATAAACATCTTATTGTTTTTTTTAGATGTAATATAACAGGTTGGCTGATAAGTCCCCGGTCTGACACATAGATGGCGTCGCTAGTATTAAATGCATATTATTTTTATATAGTGGCAACCTTCAAATGATTCGTGTCAAAATTTGACGTCTGTAAGTCAATTAGTTTGTGAAATAGAGCGTCTTTTGTGAAGCAACTTTTGTTATTGTGAAAAAAATGGAAAAAAAGGAATTTCGTGTTTTGATAAAATACTGTTTTCTGAAGGGAAAAAATACAGTGGAAGCAAAAACTTGGCTTGATAATGAGTTTCCGGACTCTGCCCCAGGAAAATCAACAATAATTGATTGGTATGCAAAATTCAAGCGTGGTGAAATGAGCACGGAGGACTGTGAACGCAGTGGACGCCCGAAAGAGGTGGTTACCGACGAAAACATCAAAAAAATTCACAAAATGATTTTGAATGACCGTAAAATGAAGTTGATCGAGATAGCAGAGGCCTTAAAGATATCAAAGGAACGTGTTGGTCATATCATTCATCAATATTTGGATATGAAAAAGCTCTGTGCAAAATGGGTGCCGCGCGAGCTCACATTTGACCAAAAACAACAACGTGTTGATGATTCTGAGCGGTGTTTGCAGCTGTTAACTCGCAATACACCCGAGTTTTTGCGTCGATATGTGACAATGGATGAAACATGGCTCTATCACTACACTCCTGAGTCCAATCGACAGTCAGCTGAGTGGACAGCGATCGGTGAACCGTCTCCGAAGCGTGGAAAGACTCAAACGTCCGCTGGCAAAGTAATGGCCTCTGTTTTTTGGGATGGGCATGGAATAATTTTTATCGATTATCTTGAGAAGGGAAAAACCATCAACAGTGACTATTATATGTCGTTATTGGAGCGTTTGAAGGTCGAAATCGCGGCAAAACGGCCCCATATGAAGAAGAAAAAAGTGTTGTTCCACCAAGACAACGCACCGTGCCACAAGTCATTGAGAACAATGGCAAAAATTCATGAATTAGGCTTCGAATTGCTTCCCCACCCACCGTATTCTCCAGATCTGGCCCCCAGCGACTTTTTCTTGTTCTCAGACCTCAAAAGGATGCTCGCAGGGAAAAAATTTGGCTGCAATGAAGAGGTGATCGCCGAAACTGAGGCCTATTTTGAGGCAAAACCGAAGGAGTACTACCAAAATGGTATCAAAAAATTGGAAGGTCGTTATAATCGTTGTATCGCTCTTGAAGGGAACTATGTTGAATAACAAAAACGAATTTTGACAAAAAAAATGTGTTTTTCTTTGTTAGACCGGGGACTTATCAGCCAACCTGTTATATAAGCTTATATAAGCTCATATGATTTGAAATTTTTAAAGTTTGCGAAACTTAAAACACACTTTTCGTTTGTTTTAATAAGCTAAAACGAGTTGTGGAAATCACTTAAGTCATAAATTTTAAATTATGTGCAAAGATCTATATTCTTATGTATGTATGACTTTCTAAACTTATGTAATTTATTTGGCAACACATTGCAGACTCTGAAATATCTTCAATACTAGGAGCCGTCACCAAGAGGCCACTACAAAAGTATGCAAAATATTCTATCCAATGCAGCGGCTTCGCACTTTGAGAGCTCAATAAGTGCATATTACCTGTAAGGTGATGAGATCAAAGACTGGAGTAACGCGTTTGAGATATTGTGATTTTGCATTTTGGCACTTCTTTATGACCTTCAGCAGATCAATTCGTATGTCGTTAACGTTGACAAAGAAACCGAATTCTTCTAGCTATTTTCTAGAACTGAAAAAATACTGATCATGTAAACATATTTTGTGAAGTCCATTTTGATCAAATCTCCAGCAATAAAATATTTTATAATTACCTGATAGTATGTACAAAGTCCATGTACGATAAACCACAATCGTTACTTGAAAATTTTTTAATTTCTACACACTTCGATTAAATGTCGTCATATTTGACGAGAATTACTATTTCCAAATCCGTATTCATGATGAATAATTCCATAATCAATTCACTTTGGTACTCGTGAATTCAATGAAATGCCTTAAATTTAGCAAGCTGCAATTGTTTCAATCAACTTTACAAAGAAAAGTGAAAGAGAGGAGAGGCAAAAGTGCAAACCAACCATTTTTTGTTGTTTTATTTGCGTTGCGAGAGCAGATGGTTGCTATAGTTTTAGACCAAAAATAGTTGAAACTCTATACAATTTTGGAGTAAAATAAATTTGTATCTTTAATTGGTTTAAAATATACGTTTCTTAGTTTAAAAATTTCGGTTTATAACAAAAAAAGCTTAAAAGAAAATACTTTCGGTGTGAAAACATTTTATAATTTTGCAAAGTTTAAATTCTAAACTAATTTTAGTATGCGTGAACCCTTGGTGGTAGGTAGCAGAGAGCTGCAACGATCACATTTTTCTTGATTTGTGCTTGATGGAAAGTTTTCATGCACAATCGATTATGACACTCAAACGAAGTGTTGCTCAAACTCGCACACACCGCATTCGAACCGATCATTTCAAGTGTCAATAACATGTTCAGATTGTGAATGTTCGAAGCTCGTTCGGACACTACTCCGTTTTTTGCGGTGGTCAGTTTGATTGCAACTCAAAAACAAAGAGCAGGGACGGATTATGGGGGGGAGGGGGGACAGTGGCACCGGGCCTCCACCACGTGGGGGCCCCCACCAGCAGTGATCAAATTAATTTTTTTTATTTATTATAGTTTTCAAGATATTCAGTAACTACTCTCTTAAAATTTTCACTTGTTTATACGGTTATTCAGTGGACTAAAGAATTGAAAAACCCTTTTATCAATCACAAAACGTACTTTTGCTAACAATCAATCTGTCGTTTAGTGAAAATATGCTACATAGTAAATTTTATTTTATAATATTCGCTCTACTCAGACTCGCACTTGACCGCTTTTTCGTGGAGCAGCGGATTTGTGTTGCGGAGTAAGTGATTTTATGACGATTTATTTTAACCCTTTCGCCCTTACTGAGACAATACGTCGAAGCAATTTTCAACTCTTCATAACTTCTTTATTACTTCCAATATTTCTATATTTAAAAAATTCCAATAAGGCCATAAGTATTCTATGTGGTGAAATTGCCATATGTATGTGGTGGAAACAAGTATAACGAAATAAGTCTGAAGGATCATTATAAAAAGCAGTGATGCCTGATCAGCAGATTTTCGGCTAGATCTAGCAGATTTTGAAGTTGGACAGCGGAGAAAAATGCATTCTTGCGGTTAGCAAAAAATCGAGCGGAATTTTTTCCGTACATTTTTAACCGAATTTGAATTACATGTTCTGTGGTCGTGCGCAAAAAGATCCAAAAAAATTTATGTTCCATTTGTCCTCACCGAGCAGAGAAAAAAGAATTCCCCTGATCTGGGAATAATGGTCCACTACTTGTGAACAACTACCTACCAGAAGTTGTTTTCAACTGTTGGTGAGGTTTTCCGAAATTCTGTGCGAGCAAGTGAAATTCAAATATCATGTCTCTGACAAACAACTTGTATTTTTTTTTATTAGTAACCTTTCTTATGTGGCTCTGGGATAGCGTAGGGGATGCGTGCTATGCTCTTGATCCCAGGATCCGAGGTTCGATTCCCGGCAAAGGCGAAACGGAGTGTAATGTTCCAGGCCTAGCACTGGTTTTTCAAAAATCGCATGTTAGGGGCACACTACATAAAAAGACATACACACGCACAAACACAAGAAAAGACTAATTGTGGTATCACAATGGGCCGATAAACGGCCTAAGTGGCATCCACTTCAACCAACCAACCAACCAACCTTTCTTATCATACGAATTTCTGAGACAGAAACATTTTTTTAAGAAAACTACACTTCTTATTCGAGAATAAAACTGCTATTTTTGAACTAACCGCAAAAAAACTGCTGCCAATTTTTCAGCGAAATATTCCGCTGAATGTATCCAAAAAAGGTCGAAATTCCATAAAATTTAATTTTAAAATTTCTTAAACAGTAATTTGGTCGCATGATATACACATGTATTTTATAATTACGCGGAGAGATTCCGTTAAATTGGCAACCACGTCGCAGAATCTAGAGGAAAGTGAAGAACTCCCTAGCAGAATTTAATATAACCGATCTGGCAACTTTTATAAGAAGTTATCGAATTTTTTGCACGTTCTAATAAGTAGGGATGGGTATCGAGCATTAGAATGTCGATATCGTATATCGCCCGGATTGTTTATAAAGTCGAAATGATATGTCAAATTTTCGACTTTAATATGTCGATATATCGCGGATATATATATAACGTTGAACAATATTTTCATTCTTATAATTGATAACCTTTCTACAAACACATTTTCTGCTATTGTGTGAAATTTCATCCTATATCTTTCAATTAACAGATTGGCCACCACCATTCTCTGGCCCCCGGGCCCCCGGCAACCTTAATCCGGCTCTGACAAAGAGCAAAAACATTTAGAATGTTTTTGCTTTCCTAGAAGCAAAGAGCTCGTGACAACAATCACACGAGTATGATTATAAGTTGTAGGTACATATATACGAGGACGTCTTTTGTTTTAGTTCTTTGAAATTATTTAAGCAGTGAGCATTTCAGTTGACTTACGAAAAATGTCAGATATTCAAACTGAAGTTATTAATAAAATAATAAATAGAAAAAGAGTTTCCTTTCGCTCAGTAGAGCATGCAAAAATGTACACTCATTCATTTCTTGCCTTTTGTATATTTGTATTGTTGAATGTTTGACCTTAGCTTTTGAGTTGCAACATTGAGTAATAATATATATTATTCTTTACTCAATGGTTGCAATCAAACTGACCACCGCAAAAAACGGAGTAGTGTTCGAACGAGCTTCCAACATTCACAGTCCGAACATTTCATTGACACTTGAAATGATCGGTTCGAATGCGGTATGTGCGTTTCTTAGCGAAGTAGACATACAACCATTATTATGCTTTGCGTAAAAATGAATGAACATAATAAGCATTGAAGCATGTTTGATCGTTTGAGCGAAAGTGACTCGCTTTTTGTGCGTTGATTGAGTATGATTGTTTATTGAAACACCGCATGCAGTTCTCTGGTAGGTAGGTTGAAGTGGCTGCCACTTAGGCCGTTAATCGGCCCATTGTGATACCAACCCAGCAAACTATTATAGGAGCGCTCCTAAAAAAGGACTCTTAAAAGAATCCAACTCGGGAGCCTTTTCTGAGCGCTCCTAGGAATGACTACTTTAGGAGTATAAAAAGAGTATGAAAAATAATTTCTCAAAAACCAAACACCTTAAACACTCATAAAACGGAGCATTTTTTGATCATTCCGAATAATAGAAAAATACTCAAGTAGCACGTGCGTCTCACTTCGCTACAACTCCCTTTATTAGTAGAATAACGGAAGTTTTGTTTTGCTAGTTTTGCGGCTGAGTTTTTTGCCACACGTAATAACTCCGAAAATCTACTCAAATATGTGTAATTTGGGAGCGCTCTTATTTTTGACTCCGTTATGACTCCTAAAAATATTTAGTTTATGAGTTTACAGGAGCATGCACGATTTTTTCACGACAAACACTCGCAATTCTGATTCGCATTCAAAAACATAACGGTTTTTAACAAATTTGTTTTAGAGCGAAAAAGGAGATTTCGTTCATTGCAAAGCGTGATCTCGTGGTGAGTGATAGAGTATAAAGTAATATAAATATAATTTCTTTAATAAGTATGATTTCCTAAATAAAACATTTAAACATTTAAAATAAACCTATTCTGTTTTTAGCTGACTTTGATGCCTGATTTTCAATAGCGCAGGAATTCCTGGCATAAGCCTTTACCTTTTCTGAAATAAATAAATCTATGAAAATTTGTGAAAGAAATTAGGAGCTCTTTATGAGTACAAATAAATAAAATAGTCTATGAAAATAATCTTTTCTGAAAGAAATATGAGCTCTTTATGAGTACAAAAAATGTGTCAGAAAATGATCTTTTCTGAAAGAAATATGAGCTCTTAAAGAGTCCACAAAATCTGTCAGAAAAGCATATTTTCTGAGAGAAATTAAGAGCTCTTTCTGATGAACCACTTTCGAAGGAAAACACCCTCTTTTCTGAGAGTTTTGGGATCGTTTAAGATGACTATATGCACTCTTTATGAGCGTGAAGGCTCCGAAAAAGGAGTCAGAAAGCTTTCTTTTTTGACTCTTATGGTTTGCTGGGAAGGAGGTTTTCTTGTGTTTGTGTGAGTGTATGTCTTTTTATGTAGTGTGCCCCTAACATGCGATTTTTGAAAAACCAGTGCTAGGCTTGGAACATTACACTCCGTTTCGCCTATGCCGGGAATCGAACCTCGGACCCTGGGATCAAGAGCATAGCACGCATCCCTTACGCTATCCCAGAGCCACCGTGAACCCTAAACTATGAATTAGTTTAAATAAGATTAGACTTTACACCAAACATTTTTCGAGTGTATTAAATCTGAGAGTTCCCTATCGGAATTTAGGAAATCAGATTGAAAAAAAATATATTTGACAATTAGTTGAAAAGCAATTAGTTGACATACCATACATGAACTTTAATATAATGTATTAAATCTGAATATAATCGATCTCTTCGTGGCGTAGCGCATAGCGATTGCGCTTAGCAATCCGAAGGCTGGAGTTCGAATCCTGTTGCAGACAGAAATAAGATGTGGAAAAATTGGGAATTGAAAGAGTCAGGTAAATTTTAAATACAAACTAAAGGAGAAAAGAAGCTGCCAACCATACCGTGAAGTTTGCCATCCTTTCTTCAAATACGTCATACCCAAGCTCTTTGAAAAACTCCTTTAAGTTCCACTGAAACCTTTCTTTTTTATAATTTTGAATAAAAAGTTTGGTTGAAAGGATATTCCTCTAAGTTTTTTCATTATTATTTAAATGTTAGGTATATTATTACATACTTTACCACAAAAAAAAAAAAAAAAAAAAAAAAAACCCTTGTCTGAACGGGGATTTGAACTCACAGACCTCGGATTGTTAGACAGACTGGAAAGAAACAACTTTGAAATCATTCAAAGAAAAATTAAAATAATATCAATTTAAAATAAACTGATTTTTAACTAATTTAAAAGATATCCAGATTCAGACAATTGACTTTGCCGTAGGAAATCGCCATGCTAAAAAAGTTAGTTTTCTCCATGGGAAAAAGTCAGAGTTTAAATGAATTGTCACTTTAAATCAATCAGTTGTTCTATTAATTTAAAATTAGTTGAAATTCCTAAAGGGTTCTTTGATAGCGTTTCCATTAATACACATATTCCCGTAGATCTCTTTTATTATGCCAAATCATAAGCTTAAATGTTTAAAGTAATCAATGGAAATGAATTAGATTGAATTATGGAATGATGATAATAAAATCATCCGAATCGATATCGTGTATTGATGCGAAAATGAGGCGATGGGATGCGATTCGATCGGTTTTTGCTTAATGACTTCATACACGAAACCTACATATGCATACATGTGTATGTATGCATGTGTGAATTTTATTTGAAGTTTTATAGAAATTTCCCTGTAGTCAGTAGGTCGCCCCCGATATTTGTGACGTGCCAAAGTGCCAGTCCTTGATGACTAGCCATTTCACCTACCACATGAACCGGAAAGAGTAGATAGACCTCAGTTCACATTTTTCTATTCGCTGCGTATGAATGTTTTTGCTGTTGTCAGCTTTAACTTCGCATTCTGATAAATTGACCGACAAGGATTCGATAGCTCAGTGATTCAAACTGTGACTCGACAGCCGCGAGGTTCGGGGTTCAGTCCCTGCTGGCGGCAAGAATTTTTACTTAATTTTTTTACTTTTTTTATAAATTATATTTTTTTTTTTTTTGTTCATAGTTCAGTTATTTTGGAAGACTAACATTTTTAAAGTTTTATTATTATTATTTTTTTAACGGTTCATTTTCAAGTAAAAAATTTTTGGAATGAAAATATTCGTTAAATACGTTTCCCAAAAACTGAGCAACGCTAAACTCACGTGAGCATTTTGACCAAGAAATTAAATTCGTTTGTTTAGCGTAATGGTTAAGGCGTTCGCCCAGCGATCTTGGTGGTCAGCGGTTTGAGGCTCGGTGGAGGCGAGAAAACTTGAGAAGTAAGACAAAAAAGATTTAAAATAAAAAATAGATAAACAAAAAAAAAAGAAATATGTAATATAATAATTAATAAAATAAATAAATAAAAAAGTCAAAACAAAAAATAAAATTTTTCTTTTTTTTCAGTCGCTGGTGCTAGGCCATTTTCCTGCCCCTTTTCGCTAGCGAAATGACTGGTTAAAGGAGGCGCATAAAAGGACGACCCGTCTCCGTCAATGACACAAACACAGTAAATTCGACAGCGTTTTGGATAGCAGAGGAACCGATCCCCGCCACCAGGGACGGGCGAAATCGCTAGTGGTGTGGTGGCTCTACTGACTGCACATTGGAATTGCACGCTACAGTTATACATACCTACATAAGTGTGTACACAATTGAAAAGACGGCGACGACAGTCGCTGATCCCGAATAGTTTCATACATTTGTGTGGGAAGTCTGAATGTGGGTTTTTGCGAGCATGCGAAAAAGGTATTTATTTAAAAATAGGTAAATGGCCTCTGGAGAACTCTTACAGTTCCACACACAAATGTACTGTACAGTCAAGCTTCATAAACTGGAATCACGACCCAGCAGAAAATGTCTCCATGGATTCGGTGGTGTTTCTCTATCGACTTTTTCAATGGGTATAGCCACTGCCTGTACCCCGGCAATGCATTCCGCAATAGACATTTCGTATTACGTAGGGTGACCAAAATGCTTTCGGTTAAATAAAGGACACCTTAAAGCGAAAACCAAAACTCCCCCTCCCCCTTCGTGAAATGTTTTCCATATGCTATGAAAACACTTTTTCACATGTTCTTTTGGGGCTTAGTATATACTTCCAATAGTCAAACACGACCTAAGAAAATCTCTTCGAAATACAGAGAAAAAGTAAATTTCTATATATAATATTATTTTTTTTTCTTTTCAAGAAATTAATTTTTTTGTTTGTTTTATTATCTTCTTAATATAAATAAATTTTTTTTGCATTAAAAATTTAGAAAAAATAAGAGCTTTTCATTGTTGCACCACGAAAGCTAAGTTCATAGTGGCAAATTGCGCGCACACAGGTGAGTACAAATTTTAAATTAGCGTAGCTAGCCCCCTTCTGTACACCCCAAAATAAAGCTCAATTCATTATCTTTCGACCTGATTACATTTCACAATAAAATTTTACACGTAGGCATCCATTTGAGGTATAAATTACAACCCTTCCTTCAAAAGTGGAGGTTTCCCCATAAAATCCATTTGCGCGACCTCTAAACGTCCTTCAAAAAATCTGAAAAAATTCTCAAAATCTTTTTAGGCAATTGTCTTTCAAATTCCGTGTGGACATTTTAACATAAAAAAAAATAATAATAAAAATTTCAGACAGCCTAGTTTTTATTAGTAATAAGTTATAAACACTTGAACGGGATTTATTAATATCACCAGAAAAATGAATAAAATAAAGGACAATCAAAGGCCGATTAATTACTTTCCCCAAACCGCCAAAAAAAAGGACGTTTGGTCACCCTATATTACGTGTAATTTGAACGTCAACAGGAGACCAGTAGGCCATCGTGGCTCATTTCGGTGAGTAATTGACTAGCAATCCGAAGTCCGCGGGCTTGCATCCCAGGCGAGCATTGAAACTTATTTTTAGTTGAAAATATTTCGACAACCAACGGGAAGAAGATTTTTTAAATTCTGAAAACTTCAATTAGAGGATTTTTTTTTGGAACCAACTGAAGGTTTTTTGGCCTCTGGTTGTGCCAACACTGCTTGAGGTAAAAGAATTGATGTAAATCTCTCTCTCTCTCTCTCTCTCTCTCTCTCTCTCTCTCTCTCTCACACACACACACACACACACACTATGTCTCTCACTCCCCTGCAGTAATGAAATGTTTTCGGTGTAAAATGGACTCGACCTAGGTGAGTCCATATAGGAGCGACCTGAAAATGATATGCAACGCGACCGACCCAAGGTGAATCCCAATTGGACTCACCCTCTTCTAGTCCAAAAATGAGCGTAGGTGGGGTGAGTTCGTATAAACTTGTACTTATTGTTGTCTGTTTTAAGTCCTCAATCTGATCGTTGTGCTACCATAGGCAAGTTAGCTTTATGGTTAAGACTCTCGCTTCGCAACCAAGAGGGTGGGAGTTCGAGCCCTTGCTCGTTTTAGAAAGACATTTTTTTTTTCAATTACCTAAGATTTTTTTATGTTCATATTAAATTTTTTTTTTAATAGTTAACTTGAAAAAAATAAGTCTTTTTTTACATATTAATTGTTTTTTAATATTTATTTTTCAAAAATTTTTTTTCTGTGAAAGTGAAAAACTCTAAGCATGTTTCCCAAAAACTTGAGCAACCAAAAACTCAAGTCAGCGTTTTGGTCAAAGCATTAAACTTGCTTGTTTAGCGTCATGGTTAAGACACCAATTTACCAACCCAGAGTTCTGCAGTTCGAGGCTCGGCTGAGGCGGGAAAATCAAAAAGGAAATAATATAATGTTGTGTAACAAAAGGTTTAAAAAAACAAAAAAGGCAAAATAAACAAAATAAAAAAAAAAATTTCATTTTTTATATAAAAACAAGTTGAGTTGTGTCATAGGACACCAGATAAGAACGAAGTTCATTATGGTATTTATAAATGTTAGTAAATTTAATTCGCAGCAAGGTTTTTCGCAAAACTCAATTGTTTTTATTAATCGAAAAATATATGTATACAAGACGGCTGTTTGTTGTTTTCAACTGTTTTTCACAAGTGAAAATGCGATACAGTATATTCTGCTTAGCTGCATTCTATTATTTTCCAGACAATTTTATGCACTTACGCGAAAAACGCACCTACCCGAATTTTTTTGCTGTATTTTTGAGTAACATATCAGAATGTCTTTAACAACACTTTAATTCTTAAAAGAACGCCGTCCAAATATTAATTTTATTAACCAAAAACATATTTAACTTTTGTAATAAAAGGAAAATTCTTTCATAACTGACTGGAAATAAAAAAAATGCAGTAAAATGAAATGAAAAAGAAAATTGAGGTTTATCGTCTTCAACCTAGCTTAAACTTTTTGATGGTTTAAACTTTCAAATGATAGTCGCTATGAGAGCTTAAACCAGGTTTATTAATTTTGTATCAACATTTTTGAAAAATTCTAATAAAGCAAAGGCATTTTAGGTCGATAGGAAAGCGTTTGAAATTCAAATGATAAATTTTCAACAGGGCTGTTAAAGGAACATTTTACCATGAAATTTTATTTCAAAAACTAAAAACAGGATGCTGTTAAAGCGAATGTGCACCTAAGTTGAATGCAGCTAAAAGAGAAATTTTCATACAAATACAGACAAAAATGCTGCCGTAGAAAATTTTTGTGCTGGTATGTAACTTACATGGGCGCTAAAGGGCTCTACGCTCTAAAGCTGCAAGTAAATTTCCAATACCAAACACATGTGGAACCAAGTAAGAAAGCTAAAGTCGGCCAAGCGCGACTTTGAAATACCCAGCGTCCCGACATTATTGGCGCGCTATGGTACGAAAAATCTCCATTTGTGGGCGTGGCATTGGGCGGGCTACATAACTTTTTTTCCTGCACCTTTCATTCACCTTGGTCAACCTATGTTGCGAATTTGAAGCTTCTACGCCTTTTACTTCATAAGTTACGATAAACCCTTATTTGTGAGCGTGGCTCGAGGAGGACGTTTTTTCCCAGGATATGTCCCTTTTCGTAGTTTACCAGTACACCAAATATCAATGAAATGTGTTGAGTGGTTCGCAAGTTACAAGCATTTTACTGAAAACACATTAAATTCATTTATGGGCGTGGCAGTGAGCGGATGTCTTCCATTTTTAGTTAGGATCATACTCGGACCCCGATATACCTGTGTGCCACATTTCGACTTGATTGGTCCAGCCGTTTCGGAGGAGATCCGGACACGGACGGACGGACAGACGGACATGTCTAAATCGATTCAATTTTTGATCCTGATCAAGAATATATATATATATGTCTATATCTACGGAGCGTAATTCTGGCTGTTACAAGATACCCTTATATACCCTGATTACGCTGGGTATAAAAACAAATAAGTACTTTGACTTACTTTCGCTACTTGAACGCATACGCTTATTGCAAGTAATCGGACTCACAGGGTTGCATTTAAGTCACACATATCCTATATTTCTGTCGACCTGTCATCGAAATTTCAACTCTGATTTCCTTTCTTCGAAGTAGTGAGCTCGTTACTTCCTTTCAATTTACTTTAACAGCGTTGAGCCCTCAAAGTACTAAGTTAGATAAGCAGAATATACTGGAACTGAAAAAGCATACGTGTTAAGGGTTTTCCATCGCAAATGAGATAAGCTGCAATCATTCATGGCATAAGACGGCATAGCATAACATAGCATAATCAGCTGGTTCTATCTATTCAATACATTTTGTATGCAAGTGGTCAGTGATGGCATAACATAACATAACAGAACAGAAGAAGCTGTAGAAAACAGATTTTTCTTATGCCGTCTTATGTAAGTTCGAGCCAGCTGATTTGAATTTGTGCTGCCAACTCCTTCCCAAAGCTGCCACATTTGCCCTTTTTATGAAAATCTTGAAAAGCCACAATTACTAATGTTGTAATATATTATAATAGTATTAAGCATATAATTTTTTATTAAAGCAAAATATATTTTATTACTTTTCGGCATGTTCCGAACTGATTTAAAAGCGTTTGTTAATTATTTGTTGAGAAATTGTGGAAATAATTTTTCCCCCTTTCCGCAATGTGCGCAAATTGCAACATTGCCTCTTCTGTACTCTTATGTTTTCTTATGTCTTCACTGACTACTCAAAAAGCGCTTATGTTATGTTATGTTATATTATGTTATGTTATGCCGTCTTATGCCATGAATGATTGCAGCTATAGTGTCGAAAATGCGAATTTTCATACATAAAGATGTTTAAAAGTATCGATATTTTTCACACCGATATTACAGCCGCAGCCATCGGAGTACAGACGATGATTTTAAATAATTTTTAATTATGTACGAATTGACGTATACTTTGATAGCGCAAAAAAATTATAAGCTACCTAAAATGCCCTTATATATTTAGGCTATTCACAAAGGTATGCTAATATGGCAATGTGGCAACATTGCTACAAGCCAAAATCATTATTGTGAGCACTTAAACATGTACTAAAATCTAAAATCTGTTGAAACAGCTGTTGAAATGTCGTCAGCTAGCGGAAAATCAAATCTTCTTATGGGATTATGTTTACATCTCCATGTTTTCATTTCCTGAACAGCTGTTTAACACAGCTGTTGGAGCAATATTTGCCACTCTAAACAAACATGCTCTTTCGATGGGCAATGTGCTAATTCGCGTTTGCATAGAAAACAATAACAACAAAATTTAGTATAGAGCTAAAAGTACTAATTTTAGCTGGTGCTATTTTTAAAAGGGGTCTTAGCAGCCTTTGTGAACTGCCCCAGCCGGATTCTATCGCATGCGTGACAAAATCATCGATGCAGAAGTATTGAAGAATTCATTTGTAAGGAGACCAATTGGTGCTGTTTCGAATGATTTTCTAGTGAAAATTTCATGGAAGCAAGAGCTCGTTACAAGAGATCCTTCTTCAAACGAAATTTTCATTTGAAAAATGGTTGATTACTCCTTTTTTCAATGAAGATCTTATGCAATTTTCATGAAAACAGTGTTTTGCATATTTTCAAAATGTCTGCTATGAGTTACACATTTTTTGAGCAAGTTAAATTCACTTATGCTTTTCATTGAAGTGCATTTAAAACTTAACAATTGTGATAGAATCAGTAAGGTTTTATGTTATGAGCTACCGTTATTTTATAACATATTCAATGAAGTGTTTTCAACCGAAATGGAAATACAAAATTTAAAAATTTTTAAATAAAAAATATTTATGTTTCTTTCCCTCCGAGATCCCAGTAGCGTTTACCATTTTCAAATGAAATTTTCATTTGTATTAGGATCATATACTCTATTTTCAAATGAAATAATCATGCACGTTGAATCCATTTCAGCCAGCTAGCTCATAAACTCCTTTAACACATGAATTTTGAAGTACTGAAAATAGCGGCCATCTCCTAGCAAATTTCATTAGAAATAAGGGTTAGTAATGCGAGTAGTCGCAGTATGAATTTTCACCACTTCGGAAGTACTGCAGAAGTAGTGAAATTTCCGGCTGGGGCGTAATTATATTTGCAAAAACCTACTAATCGGAGTTATTCTGAAAACGTTCAGTCTGGCAGCACCACATATTGTTTTGTTTTGTTTGAATGCATTTATGCTTGTATGTGTCTGTGTAGTTTCTGAATTTAATAATTAATTGTTTTTTCGGGATATCGTCGGAAATAAGTGTCGCCTAAAAAAGTATAATATCTCGGCCACATCAGGAAGTCATTTTACGTAAATACAGTCAAAACCATTTATAACAGACTTAAAGGGACCGGAAAATCTGTCTGTTGTATACGATATATGTATGTTATAGAAATATATCGCATATAGAAGACAGTCTGCTATATAAGATACATTTATGATCTATAGCAGACATTCTATTATTTACAGTTATGCCCGAGAAGCATTTTTGGTGGACAAAAAAAAAAAATCAGTAAGCAAAGGAATCAGTCAATTGTCTGTTACCAACGATATATCGAGCCGTGGGGACTTCCAAACGTGTATTTTATAACCCTGCAGTAATTCCAACTACTCTCCAACTACTCCCCAACTAGTCACAAAAATACCAGGACTACTCCCTCTTAATTTGCCAACCAATGCTTTCAACTGTCTTTTTTAACATTGGGCTGTCATTGAGAAATAACCACTCCCACATTTAACTACTCCAAGAGTAGACTTAGGCTGGTCAATTAGAGGTCAATTGACCCATATGTGCCAGTTATGCTTGTAGTGCTCAACTACTCCACGAGTAACCTCTAATGGTCAATTAGAGGTCAATTGACCCATATGTGGCAGTTATGCTTGTAGTGCTCAACTACTCCACGAGTAACCTCTAATGGTCAATTAGAGGTCAATGGACCCATATGTGGCAGTTATGCTTGTAGTGCTCAACTACTCCATGAGTAACCTTTAATGGTCAATTAGAGGTCAATTGACCCATATGTGGCAGTTATGCTTGTAGTGCTCAACTACTCCACGAGTAACCTCTAATGGTCAATTAGAGGTCAATTGACCCATATGTGGCAGTTATGCTTGTAGTGCTCAACTACTCCATGAGTAACCTTTAATGGTCAATTAGAGGTCAATTGACCCATATGTGGCAGTTATGCTTGTAGTGCTCAACTACTCCATGAGTAACCTTTAATGGTCAATTAGAGGTCAATTGACCCATATGTGGCAGTTATGCTTGTAGTGCTCAACTACTCCACGAGTAACCTCTAATGGTCAATTAGAGGTCAATTGACCCATATGTGGCAGTTATGCTTGTAGTGCTCAACTACTCCATGAGTAACCTTTAATGGTCAATTAGAGGTCAATTGACCCATATGTGGCAGTTATGCTTGTAGTGCTCAACTACTCCACGAGTAGACCATTAGACCCATACGTACCAATGAGGGTGAAAAAAAGCATATTTTAAATATTTAAGTAAATCAAAATAAATATCTTATATTCTTTGAATTCAGTGAATTACATTGTATTTTAAAAAAAATAGATATTTTCGATACAAGTGTCGAAATGAAGCTTTCTTTTGCACGAGTGGTAAATGTTGTAAAACGAGGCGCAGCCGAGTTTTACAATACCACGAGTGCGAAAAAAGCTGAGTTTCGACACGAGTGCCGAACAATATTTTATGCAATAAGATTTCAAATTGGAATTTAACCTAAATTTAAGAAAGCGTGTTTTTTGTTTGTTTGTTATGGTGAAGAAATTTTTTATTTTGATTTGACAGATTCATAATTTGAAATTCTTTATTATACAACTTCGTAGTATGCTCTGCTTATTTTTGCCTTGTATTTTTTGAAATGCGTGCATTTTGAAATTTATTATTGCACGCCTTGCCTTGTATTTTTTGAAATGCGTGCGTTTTGAAATTTATTATTGCACGCCTTGAAATTCATTCTTAAAAAACCATGTAGTATCCCAATAAACATTAATGTAAGCCCACTTACAAATAATTGTTTTCCAAACATTCTATTCAATATTTTCCAAACTCGTTTGCGAAAATTGCGTTTTCCAAACATTTCGTAATGTATTTATATTATAAATTTTATAATCGCTTTGTAGCACATTTGTAAAAAAAAAAATTTGCAATGGTTTCGTAAGCTCTGTTGCCTAGGCGACAGAGAAAACAGTTATATTTTTGTTTTGCTTGCAAATTCTTTTCGTCTTCTATTCATTGTCGTTTGAAGCTGTTGCTAGCAAGCATCATTTTTTCGAGGAAATTTAGGAGGTAAGATGCCTTATAAATATCAAAGAAATGTGCGGCAAAAGAGTAAGGAAATAATAAAATTATTAAAAATTGATGTTAATAAAGAGGATTCGGGATAACATTTATTTCTTATTTGGAAACAAATGAAGTTACAAGTTTATCACAAGCTTTCGACCTTCTTTATTATATGTTTATTACCAAGTTTATTTCCAAATGATTTCCAAACATTAATACAATTGTAGAATAAAGGATCACTTTTGCTTATCCAATAATTGGAAGTAAACAAGTTACAATGCTTACGATAAAGATTTTCCAAACGCTATGTATGTTTACAAATGTAAGCTTATAGCAAGTTTGTAGTAAGTTTATATTGTTTGTTGGGATGCCATGCTTTTTGTTTGTATAAACAATTTTTTATACTTTCTCAAAACTAGTGTCATAATATGCTTCATTATGATTTTAAAATCGACATCATAATAGGCCTATTATGATGTCGAATTGCATAAAAGTCTTTTTCTCTTTAATTAAAAAGCGTATTATATAGCTTAAGAGTATTAAATTCGTGAATATTCCTTAAGACTAAGAAGAAAATGACCGCGTAAAGCATCGATTTGATTTTTAAGGCATCCGCTTTGAAAGCATTTAAAAAAAAAAAAATTATTGAAAACAAATTGTATTTCCTTAAAACTAAGAAGAAAATGACCGCGCAAAGACTGATTTTTAAGACCTTTTGTTTTCGGAGAAACTATCATCGGGCTCTGCGTTTTCTTGCTCGTAGGTTTTCTTAGTTTTCGAAACTTTTCGAAAATGTTTCTTCTTCGCCTTCTGAAAAGCATCGCGTAGTCGTTCTTCTGGTTTTTCATCAACAATGGGTTCTGTAAAGGACAAACTCATGTAATTTACTGAGAAATTGCTTTATGCCGCTTTCAGACTATTGCATTTAACCGATTCTAGCGTTTGTGATTTTAGCATTTAAAATAAAATCTGAATTTAGTACGTAAAACGAAAGCGTTGCAATATGAAACAGTTGAACTCATGATTTAATTTGTGCATTTAAAGAATCCAAATTCAAGTTAAATACAGCGATAAGTGCTAAAATCACAACAGCTAAAATCATTTAAATGCAATAGTCTGAAAGCAGCATGAGATGAAGTTAAGTTAGTTACCTAGAATGCGCATGTAAATATATTTGTAGTTTTTAAATCTTTGTTTTCCATGTGTGCCGTCTACATTGAACATCATTATAAGGTTTTCGTCGATTAACTGTGGTAGGTATCTGCTGACATTTCGTTGCAGTCGGCTTCTCATGTGTCGCACCTTAGAAAAACCATCAATTGGATATATATTTTGAATTATTTATAATGTCATATAAGAGCATTCATAAAGATAAGTTTGGGATTTGCATTTAAATTAAAATTAACTTACATATAACTCAGAATGAGTTTCAAGTATATTGTCGAACTCTTTAAGTTGTTCCACGGTTTTAATTGGAAATATTTCCATAGATGTGGTGACCATTTCATTTTGCTTCCGTACGTCTAATATTAATGCCTTATGCTCACCCAAAATTTTGCTTAATTCATTGTTTTGCGATTTTATAGTATCTGTGGAGACATTTAATGATTTTATATTTACGTAACGTGCATATAACAAAATTTACCTTTCATTTTATTGTGTTGCGATTTTATAGTATCTGTGGAGACATTTCATATTTTTATATTTACGTAACGTGCATATAACAAAATTTACCTTTCATTTCATTCAGCACCGCAAGCACTTCGTCCTTACAATTACATTTTTCTTAAGTTAAAAATACAAAAATTATATAATGATATTTAAATATCACGTTTTGAAACGTACCTTTATTTTCGTATTTTTTAAATTTGCTTGTCGATGAAGCTCCTGAAAACATCATTATAGACAACTGTGGAGAATTGGAAGCATAAGGAAATTAGTTTTATGAGGAAAACAAACATATTTTAAAACCAGATCCTTCATTGGAAATAACTTTTTTTCCGCCAATTCAAGCTTAGCAAGATAAATGCCTAAGTGGGAAGACTCTAAAGGTTCTTTAAAAAAACTCTCATAAGTACGTATTTCTCTACCTTCGATAAAAATCTCTTCACCATCCTGAAAGCCAGTAATTTGGACCAAAATATTTGGCTTCATTAAACAAAAACTGTCAGGAGTTTTTGTAGATAAAAACGCATCATTGAAAAAAAGACCAGCAATCCTATTTTCAACATATTTGAAATCATTCGCTCTGGGCTTTAATAAATTTTCTGCAGCATTTTTATTCACAATTTGTTGAAGTATTTTGCTTGGTTTCCTGACGTTCTTTTTAAGCATTTGCAACTTATTTTCAAAGCAATATGCAGAAAAATTTGGGAGTACCCCATATTTTTCGACGTCGTCAACCAAATGCAAAAGGCCGTGTACGTTAAAGGACACACTATTTTCTCCAAAAACTATTGGAAAGTTTGAAACAAATAACTGAATTAAATCACGGGCCTGGTTCAAGTTTGCCATTACCTGACGTGGACAGTTTAATAATCGGTACGCACAATGTAGAAGCATGAACTCGTAATAAAAATCGTCATCTACATAGTCCTTCAAAACGGCTGGACCAGTGTATGCTAGAAATTGCCGGTATTCTGTTGCCTTCCAATAATGTATATCATCGAAAGACCTCGGCTTCCTCACAAATTCTCTTGGAATGTGGTTCCTAATTTTTAACATATTCTCCGATATTGCATTCAAATTTGCCTTAGGGATTTTATGCAATAATTTATTATTCAAAAGACGGAGAAGAATTTTTTTCATCACACCAAGATCGATTAAGTGCATAGGATCTAGAGGTACTTGGGAAATCATTTTGAAGCCTAGTGTTTCTAAAGGCGTTTCTTTGCCAATGAATTGCTTTTGATGTTGATTCGGAAATTTTCTTTGAGCAAAATCTTCATCGGATATTAGACTACCTGAAACCGTGCTATAAGTTAGCACGCTATTAATTTTTGATGCTGTTTGGGTGCACCTCATACATCCGTGCAAGGGCGTAGCTAGAGAAAGAGTGCTTTGATATTGCTTATATTTGCCACAGTTGTATATTGAACAATTATAAGATATTAACCGAAAAAAAATTTGGGGGGGCCAGAAGAAGTTTAGAGAGTTTTGGACCAAAAACCCGAAAAATTCATGACGTACGATTTCGATGGAAATTTATATATAGAATAAGTGAAAAATTCTAAGAATTTTGACACTTAAACTTTTTAAAAATACGGATTACAACTAGTCCTTTTTAGACCAGTTTGGTACTACACCCAAACTAGACTAGTTGTAATCAGTATTTTTTTTAAATGTTATCGCCAAAATTCTTAGAATTTTACACTTATTCTATATATAAATTTTCATCGAAATCGTACGTCATGAATTTTTCGGAATTTTTGGGTTTTTGGTCCAAAACTCTCTAAACTTCTTCTTGCCCCCCCAAATTTTTTTTCGGTTACTGTCTTATAATTGCTCAATATACCGCTGTGGCAAATATAAGCGCTACCCAGAGCATTCTTTCTCTAGCTACGCCCTTGCATCCGTGTGCTGATGTGTGTCCAGGAATGGCACAAACAAATGCCTTAGCAGGCGTATCACAAATAAGGCAACGAAGATTTATTAGAATACTCTTGCCATTTAACCCTAGAAAGATAACGTACGCCTACGAGACGTAGTCATTTTTAATTTTTTTGCTCCCGCTTTTGAAAGCATATTTAAGCTTTTTCTTATTTACTTTTAATATATACAAGTTTGGTTATTAAAATGAGCCGAAATGACTGACAATAAATTAAATAATGTATTTAAATTACAATCTGTTCACATTTTTTTTTAAAACATCCTTAAGGATAGTAAAAACAAACACACGTCGCTCAGGCGTATCGTTATCTTTTCAAGGTAAAAAAATAACGTTATCTTTCTAAGGTTAAAAGTAAATTATCTTTTAAAGATTTCACTTCGTCAACAAAGTCCTGCAAAAATGATTCAACGCAGCTGGGCTTGCTTTTGCCCAGATAAATGCCCACAGGAAAAACATCAATACTTTCTTCCACGTTCACTATTTTAGCCAATATTGGCCACAGTTGAACTCGTGAGCTTTTGAAGATAATTTTTTTACTACTCTTCATCTAGACCGCTTGTTGCTACTCAAGGTCTAGTCAATTCTCATATATAAAATACTCTACATTTGACTAGTCATATTTCGAGTAACCTCAGAGTACTCCTGTTTGGCAAATTGACCTCTTCATTACTGCAGGGAAGCGATATGTCTACTACAAGCGATGTCCGTTATATACAAATTCCTATGTATTATTCCCATTACACTTGGAGGGACCAGAGGTTTTGTCTGTTGTATACGATAGTCTGTTATAGCCGGACCTGCTATAAACGATTTCCACTGTATGTATATGTATATTTCTTTCTTTTTGCAAAGGTTATTATAGCCTTTTTTGCGAACTTCAATTTAGGTAACACGCATTTTATAGCGGTTTTTAACTTTTTCTCGACTAGGTACCCTGTCGCTATCGTTTCATAAAGAACTTCGTTCTAATAAATATTTAAAAAAAAAACTCACCCTCATTTAAGGTCATATGGACCCACCCGCAACCGACCCTAAAAACTTTGAAAAAGGACCGGTTGTTTTTCAATGACAGCGCTGTGGAAAAGCGGGTGAGTTGAACGTATGGAAACGCGACCGGTGCTCACCTCTTTGGGACCGACCCAGGGTCGACTACAGGGTCTCTATAGAAAGTACGTGTCATGGGGATTTGACCCTACGTTCTTTTTTTTTCTTGTTCAATTACTTTTTTTAAATAAAATTTAAGCGTTCTCAATGCTTCGTGGGCATTATCCCATAATAATGTATCTTTTCTTATTCAACAAAGTGTTTTTACCTTTTCAGGCTGAATGAAACTTGAATTGTTAAGTGTTACCGGCGAATGGGAAGGAAATTTTGGGGCCCCCCCCCCAAAATGGAGATTTTTCGTTTCCAAAGTTTA